>CAUYRT010088656.1:0-10240 GCA_963574885.1 Lepilemur ruficaudatus
CTTTCTGTGCCTTGCTTATTTCACTTAACATGATGCCCCCTAGTTCTGTCCATGTTGTCTCAAATGACAAGATTTCCTTCTTGTTTATGGCTAAATAGCATTCCATTGTGTATGTGCACCACACTCATCTGTTGATGGACACTTAGGTTGATTCCTTATCTTGGTTGCTGTAAATTGTGCTACCATGAACCTGAGAGTGCAGATACCTCTTCAACATACTTATTTCATTTCTTTTTAGATACATATCCAGAAGTGGGATTGCTGGATCATAAGATAGTTTTTGAGGGATCCTGTGGCTAATTCTAAGTGAGTATGTGGAAATTAAGAACCAGGGCTTAATTTCTGTCCCTAGAGAAATGTTTCTAGTAGGAAGCCTGTCACATGTAACCACTGGGGCCAGTGCTGGAGTAGCCTGGTGAGCTGGGACATCAGATCAGGCAATGAGGATCTGACTCCAGCTTCTGCCCTTATCAGCTGTGTCATCTCCAGCATGGTCCCTAAACTGTGGGAGCCTCAAGCTCCTCATCTATAAAATGGAGACATTACCCTAGTATTACTGAAGGCACAAATGTTATTTAAAGCCCTTAGTCCAATACCTGGCATGTGGCACACACAAAAAAATATTGGTTGGTTGAATTGACCAACGAATATTATGGTTTATAATACTTTGAAAATGGACCTTTACTTTTTTTAGTAGCTCTGATACCCATATCTGATCTCTGATCCACTGGATCCTATAATTGGGATCAGGCAAAAATATCTCTATTTTTATTAATATAAATAAAGAGGCGGGTTCAGGTAAAATATGTAGCTTCTAAGGATTGCACAACAAATACAAAGTAAACCTGAGAATAGATTCCATACCTTCAGACTACGTTTTAAATGCTTTATCTTGTGTCACCCACCCATTGTTCCTTCTTTTCTTCCACAAATATTTATTGAGTTTCTGTGATGAGTTAGTCTTTGTGGTAAATACAGTATTCTCTGTCCTAAGGATGGAGGCTTAAATAGCTCGCAATCCTGCCCTGTGTGTCTTATCCTCCTCACCCCGCCTTTTAGGATGGGGAATTGGTCTATTCAACATTCTCACTGGGAACTGGTAGAGAGCCTGGCACAAAGAAAGTATGCATTAAATGGCTAGTATTAACAAATGGAGTCATTGATGAATGGATAACTCTAATACAATCTATTCCATGACAACTGTCCCAAGAGTTATGGGTATTGAGAAGAAGGAGGGGCTTCTACTCTACAGAACCAGAGGTGTGCAATAATACATGGACTTTGAAGTCAAAACGACCAGTTTAAATCCTAGCTCTGTGTGAATTTAGGCAGCACACACCTCAGTGAACTTTATCTGGAATAAACTTCAGTGAACTTTGCCTGGAATAAACTTTATCTGAAGTTTATTTTGAACTTGAATGTCTTTATCTGCAAAATACAGCCAGTCATACTTGCCTTGGGAACTTGTGAGGATTAAATGAGACGGCCAATTGAAAGCACCTGGCTTAGTAAGCTGGTACTTAGGAGGGGCCCAATCAGTTGTAGCGATTATTACTTGTTCAAGGTTACAAGAGTTGTCATCGATTTGAGATTTACAAGCATGGTAGGTACGCAGCGAGGCCATCCCCCTAATCAGAATTATGACTAGAATATCCCACCAGGTCAAGCCACGCTCTGAACACAGGGTTTCTTCTCAGAGTGAGCAATCCTTTGCTGGCCTTCCCTTGCCCGCTGTACACTGGAAGTAGGAGCGAATCCTTGCAAAACTACTTCCTTTCACTCTGGGTCTGAGTCATGCTGACTTGCACCCAGTGCAATTTTGCCTGTGTCATTGAAGCGCAGAGGTCTGCAGGCGCCACCAAAGTGAGCTCTGGCTTTTTATCCTTCTGGCTACAAAGTCCAGAATCACACATAGAACAGAAATGTAAACACACTCTGTAAGCTTCTATTTGCTCTCAAATTGGCCAAAGTTTCCAACCCCCACGCTCCCACCTTCCACCCTAAACCTCATAGACTGGAAATGCAAAGGAGTGAAATCTTCAATGGCTACTGATTCAAAGACAAGCTTTGAGCTTGAAACCTAGGATTTTTAAAGATTATTTATAGCAATTTTAGTAAGAACTGGGATAAAAAAATCATTCTCTGTGTAGTTTTGAAAAAGTATGGAAAGTTAATATTAATACAATAACTGAACCCAGGAATATAAAAGGACTAAAACCTAGACATTCAATAAATTAAAAATGGAAATAATATTAATGATCAATAATAGTAAAATGATTAAGTAAAATTGTGACACACTCATGTATTGGAATATATGCAATCCCTAAAACCATGTTAGTTTTAGGGCCCTCAGAAAATGTCTAAAATATAATATACAAAAGCAAAGATTAGAAAATTCTGCATATGGCATGATTCCAATTATTAAATATATATAAGATATATCAAAAAAACTACTTCTATATGGGAATACAATACTTACTTTTAGTTACACTCTCTATAGTCACATTTATACAAAAAATGCTTAAAATCATTTATATTGAAAAATGTTTTTAAAATGTATAGTATAACTAATTTTCAATCACCTTTGCCCTTAAAAGGGAGACAAAAGACAGACAAATTCAATAAGAACTTTGTTAATAAGTACTTATCCCATAAAATTCTAGTCATGTCCACAGACATGAACTGGTCAAAGACTGGCAGCAAAGGTGGATATGGTGAGGCCAGTGCCATCTTAGTTGCCAAATTTCTGGAGAACAGTGTCATATGGAATTAAAAAAAAAAATCTTGGATTGTGCATTAGGAAATTAAAGTGTTAATACTAACTATGCCACTACTTGGTTTTAATCAACTTGACTAGTTTATTGACCTTCCCAGTTTTTTAGGTTTTTCATTTGTAGAACGAGGGGAAATCATTTCTGCACATGTTCATTTGTTCACTTATTCAAGAAATATTTCTGGAGGGTCTACCATAGGCCAGGTACTATTGTAGACACTGGGGACCCATCAGTGGACAAAACAGATGTATGTCTCTTGCCTTAGGGAACTTAAACTCTGGTGGGGGAAGATAAACCACAGACAACTAACAAAATAAATATGTAAAATAATATCAGGTGTTATGAATAAAGATGAGGCTGGGTGAGAAGAAAGGGAGCAGCGTAAGAGGTCCCCAAGGAGGTGATTTGTAACTGGATAACTAAGAGCAAGCCAGGCTGTTATCCACAAGAAAGGGTGTCCCAGGTAGAGGGAACAACCTGTGCAAAAGCCAGGAGAAGGCTAGAGTGTGGCTGAAGAGAGACTCAGTTCTTTTCTACTGCCGTTTAACCAAATAGCGTCCACGGGAGAGGCTATCAACAAGCTCAAAATGGTCCGGGTGCAGTTGAGCTCTAAAGTCCAAGGCCTTCGCACAGAGAGTGCATTACAGAAACTTCATCCGCCCCACAGCCGTGCTTTGAAGGCCCGCTGTGCAACTATTAGCTGATCTCACTTAACAAACAGTGACGCAGTCACCAGGCATGTTTGTGCCCAAACAGGTGATGATTTTCTCTCACTGACTCCAGTCAAGGACTTTCCGCTTCCAGATTTCAGACTCCAGGTGACGTTGAGCACAGAGGGTCAGGTGGAGAGTGAACAGGTCACGCACAGGGCGGGTGGCATGATCTGTACTCAGCTCGCATTTCAAAGAGTCCACTTTTCCTCCCCCGTGTCAAGCACACAGTTAGTTTGAATGCTGCGGACAGAGTAGGATGATTCATCAATTTCCAAACCCCCGGGAAAGGAAGCTATTGTTTAGATATTTTTAATATGTTTTACTAACCCCTACAGAGGTAACTATAGCTCAGGAAGATAAAACTGGGATGAAGTTAAGGACAAAAAAGAAGCAATTACTGTCATCTGTAATTATAAGCCTTACCATTTATTGTGCACTAACAGTTGCATTTCCAAGCAGACTCTATTAATTAGTGAAATAACAAGGCACTTTGTATCCGTTCCAATTCAGAAAAATTCAAACTACTTCAACCAGCCAAATATAGGTAACTCAGCTTTGTTACTTTTTGGTATTTTAATAGATGGGGAAACTGAGTCATGGGGATTGAATGGGTCACGAAAAGAAGTAAAGTAAAAGAAGTTTTAGTGAAAATGTCATAGAAATCAGATTGTCACCAGGGATAGCAGTGCATTGGGATAACTTGTAGACATGTGTTAGGGTAGAAAGTAGAGACAGAGACATAGAGCCAGGGGTATTAGGTTGACTGCTCATTACCAACATCAAGCAGACACGCGTCGTCATGTGAATGGATGCTGCTCAGATTCCAGGAGAAGTGCTATTTCAGGAGGAGGAGGAGGAGGAATGCCTGCATTAAACTAGAATGTGTGGGGCTAGATGATTCTTTCTAAAAGAAAAACTTTTATACAGGGACGCTGGGACCACACAGCCAGAAGGAAATAGAAATCATCTTAAGGAAGCTGTTCAAAGTCTAGTTGGATTTTCAGCCTGAGGCATGAGAAAGAATCCTAGCAGGTCCATTTTCTATTAAAAAAAAAAAAGAAGAAAAGAAAAGATACAGCTAGGAGGGTGTGGAACAAAGTGGGCCATACATCCAACCACCCAATGCCTTGGTCCTGGAATGAAGTGATTTGCGAGAGCCTGCGTAGGCCTACTTTTATGAAATGCTAGAGATTTATGACATGGAGAAGTACTCATGGCTAAAATGTTCAGCTCTGTATGATTAGAACTTGTGGCATATATGTAAAAAAATGGCATTCAAAAGTTCCTTCATTTATGCACATTAGGAAAACACATAAATTGGACAAATATAAATAGCAAAGGTGTCCAGCAGTGTTTTTCTATGTTAGTTTCCTTTTATTTTGTTTTGTTTTTAAACAGGGATCAACCAGTGTGAGACAAAACAGAAGAGAAAATAATAGTCACACTCTAACATAAATCTGAGACACAATCTCATACGGGCTCTTTGCTTTTCAGATTGAAGGAAATGGAAGCTGAGAGAGGTTTTGGTCGCTTCCCCCAGATTACAAAGTGTAGACAGTATTTCATCAGAATCCAGACCTAGGTCTTCCCTTCTAAGCACAGCATCTTCTCACCCCACACAGCATGGCTCATTGTAGATGCACCTTCCTGAGTCTCAGCCAGCCCCTCCAAGGGTAGGATGACTGTTATTTCTGACTCTTAAGTTCAGACCCAAGATTCTCATCCCAGAGAGAAAGAAATGAAAAGCCATGCGACCGAACAAAAGTAAGATGGTGTTTGGACTCAGATCTCTGAGCTCAGATAAGTCACTGAACTTCCCTGAGCATCAGTGTCCTCATCTGTTAAATGTAGGTAACAGAGGCCACCTCACTGGTTTGTTTGAGCACCAAATTTTAAAAGGAAATTATATATGAAAGACATTGATAAAGAGGAAAACAGCAAAGAAAAAAAATCCCTGTTCTTTCTCCTTCTGCTTCCCTTCTGTCTTTTCCTCGATGCTGTTCCTGTTATTCTTAATAACTTATCCTCATTCAACGGCAAGATAATAGCCTCTCGTTTCATCTACGGCTTCATCACGTATAATTAGTTTGATTTTTTTTTTATTGGACTCTGGAAGGACGGACACAGTAAAGACTGTCTAATATTGGCATCATCTTTCTTAAAGCAGCACCCACCTTTCTGAACGGCCTGAATGAAGGCAGAAAGCAGGACAGCAAGAGGCTCTGCATCTATCTCTACTGATCACTTAGTCAAAGGGATGTAAGGATTCTATGCTTTCCACATCTGCTACTTACCATGAACTATAGTACTCTATTCTATTGCCTTGAATTACTTGTGATAAGGAGGGAGTGTTTGTTAAACATTACCTAGCTAGTATAGCCCTTGTTTATATAGTACACCTGCTGTCCCAAGGTTTCACTTTACCCTATAAATACTTCATTATCTAAAAGACACATCCCAGTGCCATCAATGACCAAATCTCCTCCACAGCCTCAGTTTCCAAAAGAGGCACAGCTCTTTAGCTGTTTTTCTCTGGCCATTATCCCACCCCTTGGGACATATTTTGTCACAGGCCCAAAGGAGGCTTTATTTTTCTGTTGAGATCAGGGAAGCAATGAGGTCTGAAGCACTGGGCTGGGGCAGGAGGTTGCAGTTCTTATGTCTCAACTGATTTAGTCCTAACCAAAATACTGGTTAGAATATGCTTTATATGGGTAGCATAAGAACCAACTAAGAATGATGTAAATAAAAGATAGTATCAGTATCATACCTAAAACACTTCCAGTGGTAGGATGCTTCCAGGATGGGTCTCCCCTTTGCATTCCACCCTCTTCTGCCTGCCAGATTTGCCCTCAGATTTTTCTCTTACTGAACACAAGTTGACTGTTGTAACTCTAGACATCACATCCTCACATAATAATATGTAACATTAGAAAAGAGGAAAGAATATCCCTTTTTAAGTATCTTTCCCAGAAGCCCCTCAGAGAACTTCCCTCCATGTCTCATTGACCCCATCCCAACTGAGTCATTCACAGGAAAGGGGGAGAAATTGCCACGCCTGGCTTAAATTGGCCAGTGCATGAGCACACATGCACACATACATACATGTGCACTCACACACACACACACACACACACACATACCATTCCATGGTTAGGGCTGAGGAGGGAGCCAGACTCCCTTAAAGCAATTAACTCATTATGATTTAGGTTTCATTAGCAAGGAAAAGGGAAAAAATAACAGTCAAGTAAGTAGCTGTCACTAGCCCAATCTCACATATGAAGAAGCAGAGAATAGTTATTAACTGCATCAGTCAGGGTAAATTAACCATTGTGACAAAAAACTGTAAAATATTAGTGGCCTAATACAATAAAAGTTTATTATAGTGCAATGACAGTTGGGGGTAGGAGACCAGGGCTGTGACCCACATAGTCATTCAGGGACCCAGGCACTGTCTGCCAGTGAATGCCCCCTCCTCCATGTTCTTGGACTTCTCCCATATACCTGGGAAAAGAGAAAGAGCAGGATTGTCCAGGGAAAGCCTAAAAGTGGTGCCTATCACTCAGCTCATACCCACTGGCTATAACTCACCCCCTGGCCACAGCTAAGTGCAAGGGAAGCTGGGTGTCTAAGGGTATGCTGAAAAAGAAAGGGTAGCAACCTCGCATGGCCACAGAGCAGGGGTCCAGGGGACAGGCCATGCCAAGTAGGTCTGAACGCATGGGTGGAGCCTCTTATCCTGATGATCCTCCTACTTGTGTAGCATAGTCAGCTACCAATTTGTTCAACTTTCTTATCAACATGTTTCCCGCTGAAATCATTTATAGTAATACCTGCTCCTATAATGGTACCTAAACAGCCCCTTTGAAACTCACCCCAGATCTTGCCTCAGGTCTCAATTTCTTTGACATCTCAGTGACACGATTTTATTGGCTTCCTGTTCTGGAAACACCGTCTTTCCTTAGATCTCAGACATTACTCCTATCTTCCTGTCAGCCCATTCTTTTCCCATTGCTGACTCTATTTTCCCCTCCTCTCAAGCCCCAGTCCTCTTCCCTCTACCCGTCTTCTCATGGAAAACATTACTCATGATGAGGGCTCCATTCTGGCCTCTGTGTAAACTTCTGCAAAATGTACACAGTTACTCTGAGCCTCTTGCCTGACCATAGGCAATAATTCATATGTTAATTTTATCACCATGACTACCGGTACCTATATTCACACTACTATTGTTATTTCTCCTATAAATATCTCAGTACATACCAGACATTATGGTAAGTACTTTTCTTATTTTGTCTTTAAACCTCTCAAGAACCCTAGGAATTTGTTTTGCCTCCTGCTCCCTTTTTTTAAGAAAAGAAAGCTGAGATTTGGAGAGAAAAATAAAATGCTACTAAGTGGCAGAACAAGAGTTCAAAACTTAACAGTCTAACTCCAAAACCAAAACTGTTAGCCCGCAAGTGCAATTGCCTATGAAAGCTACAGAATTCTGAAAGCCACATGCTATAAGTTCCCTGAAGCATCCTTGAGTCTGACACAGAGCTAAGCACACAGTAATTGTAAACGTGTGTTAAATTTACTCATCACACCAAAAAGCAAGCAGATCTGCTTTAAAAAAAAAAAAAACTACTCTTTTCCAAATTCTTACTTTTGCCATTCTTTTTGTCATTATTTATATTTCAACTGTTCCATACTTGATATATGCTCTTTGTTAGACCCCTGAACAATTATGTCAGCTAACATATATCAAACATTCATCACATTCTACGCAATGCCTTTTATATTCTAATATAAGAGGTAAGTTTCATTATTATTCCCATTTTACAGATTGGAAATTTAAGCTTAAAGATTAAGTAGATGAGATAGGGTAACAAGCTAGACTTCTAAGTTAAACTCTATCAACCACATTCCTATCCTTTAAGTTCTACCGCCTGTGGCAATGCCACTAACTCTACTACATTCCTTTGACAGTCCCTTGAGGCTGTATCTGTGGTAACAGTAGCTGAGGCTAACAGTAACTGAGGCTTTCTCAGTTCTGTTGCCAAGACCCAGAGTAGATTCCCAAGTATCTGATTATGGAAACAGCCTTCATGCTACGCTATAAGTCCATCCTTTTAAATTCATCTTACTACTATTAGCTAATTATTATTTTTTAAATTTTAATTGGCTCCATTATCTACCCTCATCTTGTCTATCAATGTCATCTTCCAAAACCTTTACTCTTTGGATTAGGCAAGTCAGAAGACTCCTTGTGTCTACCTAGGTCATATTTATCATTCACTCTATGATTTAAACTTTGTAAGGAGTATCAAGTGGGGCTTTTAAAGCATCATGCACCTCAAACTATGAAAAAGGTATTCCAGATCAGTAAGGCACCATCTGCCAGAATTATTCTCATTGTTTCAGCAATTGCTTCCACTTTGTTGGCTCACTAAAGGTACCCAGTCCATATTCGTGGGAAGTACTTGATCAGTAAAAAGAACACAGACTTTGGATTTATTCATCCAACTAGCACTGCTCTATTAGTCAATCACCTACTAGGTGCTAGGCTCTATTACATTACCTGGAAGGAGGTGGAAAGAATTGAATGAGGTAAAAAGCCTTTAGAACGGTGCCTGGCAGGGAGTAAGTGAGCCATGCATATGTGAGTCCAAATCCCCATTTCCTCTTGAATAAATGAATGGGTGAATGAATTCTCAAAGTCATTCTCCCTGAGGTATTTTTAAGTTGTGTCTCTTCTCTCTGGCTATTTTCCAGAATCTGCCACTTGGTGCATGGACTGACAGTGATGCCAGCTTCTTCTGCTCTGGTGTGGATCCCACCAACTGTTGGTTTTGCTCCTGCCTATCAGCCCTGCATTATGCTTTTCACTAAACATTGATCCAACAAATATTTATCAAATGCCTACAAAGTGCCTGGCACTGGAATGGGCTCTATGGTTGCAATGGCAAGCAAAGTATATATGACTCTAGAAGAAATAAACAGTAACAATTAAGTGTGAAAAAGGACACACTTGGGAAGTACAGGTTGCTATGGAAGAATGCACTCAAAGCAAAGCACAATATATCTATAATGCAATATTCATCTTATCCCACATGTGTGATATAGTCTCCCTTTTTCCTTATGTCTGGTTAAATCCTACCTCTCTTAGGATGCTATTGGGTACAGACACAGAAAACAAATCAAAACAGGACTCAAGTTCAGGTGCGGTGGCTCATGCCTGTAAACCTAGTACTTTGGGAGGCCGAGGAGGGCAGATCATTTGAGCTCAGGAGTTCGAGACCAGCTTGAGTAAGAGCAAGACCCCATCTCTACTGAAAAAATAGAAAGAAATTAGCTGGGCAGCTAAAAATACATAGAAAAAATTAGCTGGGCATGGTGGTGCATGCCTGAAGTCTCAGCTACTTGGGAGGTTGAGGCAGTAGGATTATTTGAGCCCAGAAGTTTGAGATTGCTGTGAGCTAGGCTGATGCCATGGCACTCTAGCCTGGGCAACAGAGTGAGACCCTGTCTCAAAAGAAAAAAAAAAGAGAATGATTATCACAAACGATGATAGATTTTAATACCTATTCTTATTAAAATAATTAACAAACTAGTTATAACAGTGAGAACACTTGTTGAAGATATAATTAGAAATGACAGCAAATATTTTCAAAAACAGTAAAATGCGACAAGCGTCCTTATTTAAGTCAGAGACAGGAATTCACATTCTTTCCACGTCCTACCCAGACGACGAAAAGTAAGAGATGTAAA
>CAUYRT010088657.1:0-35111 GCA_963574885.1 Lepilemur ruficaudatus
GGTGGTGGGGTGCTATGTTAGTTTCCTTTGCTGCCATAACAAATTACCACACACTTAGTTGTTTAAAAAAACACATTTATTTGTTTTTATTCACTGTTTTTTTTGACAAATTTATTGAAGTATAATTTACATTCCATGCCATTACTCCATTTTAAGTGAACAATTAAATGATTTTTAGTAAATTTACCAAGTTGTACAGCTATTCACATAAATCAGTTTTAGAAGATTTTCTTCCCCCTATTAAGTCCTCTAATTCCCATCCCCTACTACATTTCAAGCATGCCCCTCCCCATCACAATGCTCTCCACATCCCTCAACTGTGGGTCTACCCCTCAACCACCAAATCCCTGTTATTCACCATTTTATAGGTTGGAAGTCTGGGTTGGTTTAGCACATCACTCTACTTCTATTAATGGTTTTGTTAGGCTGGAATTGAGGTGCCTATCTGCTGGGCTCTTATCAAGAGTTATGGGATGAATCTGCTCCTAAGCTCATTCACATGGTTAGCAGAATCCATTTCCTTTTGCTTTGAAGACTGAGGTCCTCATTTCCAGGCCAACTGATAGCTGAGGGACACCCTGAGCCCCCAAGGTGTCTCTCTGGTCCTCATGTGTGGGAACCTATATCTCAGAGCCAGTGATGGTGCATTGAAACATTCCCATACTTGGGATCTCTCTGGCTTCTCTTTCTGCTGTATCTTTCTGACTCCAATCAGAGAAAGCTCTCTACTCTTAAGGGTTTATGTGATAATATTGAACCCACCCAGATAGTACAGAATACTCTCCCAATTCTAAAATCTACAACCTTAATTCCATCTGCAGTGTCTTTTTTGTCATGTAATATGATATATTTTTAGTTTCTAGGGATTGGCATAGACACATTTGGAGGCCATAATTCTGTCCACCACAGATGCACTCACTTTTAGCAAGTCAGTGGTTAAATCTGGCATAAAGTTTCCAATGTGTTCAGCATGATTTACCCACTTTCTATATCAAGCCAGAGGCACCAGTGATAGCATTTACTCTCAAACAGGGGAAATAAAAGTTTGGTACAAGCAGTGCAGTTTATCTTGTGGTTAAAAGCCACGGTCAGTTTCAGCTTTGGGTGGCTACACACTGGCCATATGTGGGCGTGGACATGGAGCCCACCTTAGATGCTTAGATCTTGGGAAAATGAGTCTCGTATTCATTTTGATAAAATAGAGGAAATCAAACTCAATGAGTGATAATCTAAAGGCTAATGATGTGCTTTTTTGCTGTCCTATGGTGATAAAATATGGGAATCCGTATAAAGACAAGGCTCATAGTAGATGCTATGCAAATGTCAGTTCCCTTCGAATCTTCTCCTACTCTATTTTTCCAGTATTGTTACAGAACCCAGTAGTTATTTATTTTCATGAAACAAAATATTAAGAAACAAAAATAACATAGATGTCTACATTGCCTACTACTCAATTTCCACCCAGTGATTCTCAAAGGTTTGAATCCACTGTGGGCACCAATAAATATACACAATTGAAATGTCTAATAGTTAAACATCTGACCAACTGAAATGTAATTTGTGCATGCAAAATATTATGTTGAGGTAAATCAATGAATTGTAAGTAAATCATGTGAAAGATGTTTGATAATTCTTGGTCTGTCTATATATGGGATGGTTAAAGCGGTTTATTCTAAGAGTTTACAGATGTGTAAAAGTTCATAAATAATTCACACAATAGGACAATTGAGAATAATTTGGAGCCTATTCCATCAAGCACCATTGTTTGTTATAAATATCTACATGACATTGAAACTCCAATTTCAGCCAACATTAGAATTATTACTTGACAATTAAGTCAGTGCCTCAGTGATGCTCACCCAGACAATACATTTAAGAAAGATTTCATGAAAACCCATATTCTCAACAGCAGCTGGAGATTTCTTGGTTCATAAAACATTGTGCTTTACAGAAGACCATGAGAAGTTAAACTTCCCGTCCTTCTCTGACACCGGCTCTCCCCTACGAAGCTGTTCCTGTGCCCCACTTTCCAAAGGCTGGACTCATTCTCCTTCCCTTGGTGTTCTTTTATACACTTAAAACCTCTGTCGGCACTTTCCTCTGTATATTTTGGGGGGTTTTGTTTGCTTTGACTGTTTCTTTCATTGGGCTGTGAACTCCTCAAGTGTGAAAACCACATATTGTTGACTTCTATTTCTAGGTCTGGTTTGGTTTTCTGGGTTAGAACTGACTCTCAGTAAAGCACTTCATTAAAAGCACTGAAGAACTTTAGCTACAAGCAGAGAGTAAGAAAGAAACTTAAGACAATAAGGGTAGAGATGGGCTAATTTTAGGACACAGATTTAAATAACATGTAGTATAAGGTGAAAAAGAAAATTTGGAGAGAGAATAGGAGAAAAGTATTTTTAATATCAAATATTATGCCTTAGTCTCTAGGTTATTTCAAATTTAGTCTGTTGAATCTAGAATATATATTACATTTTTTAATAGAAATTCTTTTCAATTATTCAACAATTCAATATCAGCAATGGTTCAAAGAATTTGAAAAATTAAAAAAAAAAGTAAATGTGAAAAAGATAAAAGAAAAATAAACAGGGAAAAGCATTTGTGCCAATGATCGACTGACCTGAAGTTGTGAGGTTGTGAGTAGCATATTGAAGTTAAGAGCTAGGCAGCCAATAAAGCATTTATTTGCCTTGTAAATCATTTTCTTAAAATGTAGCATTTTCCCAGAGCAATTGTACAACGAGGGTCAGTACACATATTAGGTGTCAGTCTTTGGCTCCGAACATGTGAAAACCTAAGGCTTAGAATTAAAAGGCACCAGCATTTTCCTTGTTCACCATGCTATGCTGATCAAATATGTAGTTGAACCTGTGACCAGGGCCACCTTAACCCTTGGTTCTAACTCAGGTGAGCTAATTATACATAGCCGACTAATGAGGAAGGTGTTAAATTAAGGTTACACAAAATGAGTGCATTGATATTCACCCTTCATAAAAACATATGAGACTTTAAGTTTCTTCCTACTAGCTGAGACTTTTCTAAATAACCAACAGACAATGCCTGATAATAATCCAGAGATCATCATTTTAATCAATGATAATTTCTCCCATATTTTGCCTAATCCAATGAACCACAAGGATAAATGCTCAAGGATGTATTCTGTCCAATGGATCATCTTGCCAGTAGTGCTGGGCTCTTTCACTACATACAGTTTATAATATAAGCCTTTATTCTTTTGCTTGACATCATTCATTTTCTTGAAATTTGAGAGATTAACACATTGCCACACAAGAAAACCAGAAACTTTTCCTTGGGGCCACAGTGTTTAATTAAGAAAATAGAATAAAAACTTCAAGTGTTAATTTAAAGGTAAACATAAATAGAAAAATGAAATTATTGACTTCTATTCATTTAATCCACATTTTTAAAATTAAATTATCAATATTAATTGTAACAATAAGAACATCTACAAGTAAGATTTTATATATGCTTCATGTAGCCCCAGGGTCAAAACTATAGTGAGTTAAATACAACTCTCATGGCAGTTAATCTGTTAAACATATTAAACCATAGTAAAAAGCAAAGGTTCAGATTTCCTTATTGTAATTCTTGGTTAAATATATCTTCCACCAGCAAACAGATTCAAGATGTTACTTAGTCACTCACAAAATATTAATATGTTCAAGATTAGTCATGTCGTGGGACCATCCAGAGGTTGAATAAGTTTATTGGTTCAATTTCTGTTAAATATGTGAAGAGCTCATGCTCTATAATAGCTAAATTCTTAATAAAGACATTTGAAGAAGAATACAAATGTTCTTTCAAAACCAGACATGACTTTAGGCCCTAACTCCCTGTGACTCATGGAAATAGTTTAGGTTCTTGTAAAATTTGTTTTCTATTGTACAACTAGAATGCCCATTTGATTTTCCAAAGTAAATTTTGGTCTCAGATTTAGCAAGATTCATACATACTTATGCTATAGAGTGAGTAAAAAGTCTTTTCTATCAAAATTGGAAGATAGTTATGAGTTCTACTTTACTAGAAGTCACCACGTGTCTGAAACTACTTAATAAGGAGATGTAATTATCCTTTATACAGCACTTTCTGTTACTATGTGCCAAATGACAAAACACCAAGCAAAAACAAAAGTGAAGTGCCTTTCTGCAAGAATCTCACTGTTGACTAACATGAAAATAAATACTTACTTTGCATGTGATAAATGTTCTAGTTGATGTATGTGGAAAGTCCTTTGGGAGCCCAGGGCAGGGGACACAGTTCTATCTAGAGTGAGACTAAGATATTTTCAGAATTGACATTTCAACCAACATTCACAGGGAGATAGAAAAACCCTTAGAGTGTGAGCTTTAGACTTGCTTCTCTCTCTGACTCTCCGGGTGGCTTTGAGTGAGGAATATAACTTTTGGATTGTCATAAAATTTTGTGTACCTTTGTTTCCTCATGTGTAAAATTGAATAATAAAACGAAGGTCACAGAAGCCAGCCCAACTCACAGACTAATGCAGTTATTAAAGGAAATAATGTTTAAGAAAATATATTAAAACTCTACAACAGTGAGCTCACTACAGATCAGATTAGGAAGACAAGGGGAGGACAGATTGGGGCGACACTTACTACCCATATAAGAAGTAACATGCTTTGTCCTGTAGGTTTATCTTGCAGGTTTTCTTAAGACAGATAATGTATCTGGGAGTAACGTGTAAATGAAAATATAGTAAGCTGAGAATAAACATCCAGGAACTAACTGAAGATTAGCATGAAAGTACAGATCAGAGATAATAATTGCCTAAACTTGAGTAATAACAGGAAAAAAAATGGAAATGAGAGGTGAATCTAAAGTAAACTAAGAAAGGAGAAGCAAAACTTGGTAACAGATTTAATGTGGGTGACAAGAATGATAGAGGCATCAAAGATGACCACATATTTAGCCCAAGTGACTAGCAAGGCGACACTGTGGTCATTAACCAAAGAAAAGCACCTGAGCTGTTCAGGGAAGGTGAGCAGCACACCAGGATGCTGTCTGTGTGAACCTATTTGGGCGTCATGGGAGCAGGGCTCAGGAGAGAGGCTAGGGATGGAGAGGGAGTGGGGGATTCATCAGCATAGATCTTAAAATAGAAAATAAATTGAATGGAATTGAAATACTAGGACTCAAACCCCAGTCTTTCGGACATAATTAGGGAGCCCCAATACAGACCACAGCATCTTTCTGAATGTTGTCCCTTTTAGAGAAGTGCTTTCTATTTTAATTATGCTTAGAACAAATCACTCTAAATCTTTACTAGGAAAAATGGCACTTCTTTGGGAAGGGGACTTTCGTAGTTCTAGAGCATGACTGAGGTAATTTACCTTTTTAAAGCCTGTTTCCTAGGGCGCCTTTGTGAGGGGGACTCTCTGGAAGAAACTCAGGTGAGCAATACCTGAAGCTGTGAAGAGTGTCCTGAGTCCAGAGCATCAAGGCAGCTGGACTATGGGCACATGATAAAGGCAGAAGCAAGCCTGGCTGGGAGAGGTGGCAACCCAACAGTCATTCAGTCTCAGGGCAGATGTCAGGAGATGTTAGAGCCCAAATACTGCCTTTGGGATTTGAGAGCATTACTCTTCATTTTAAGACAAGATTGCAGGAATGGAGTGAGATATCAGCCCTAGAAAAGGAATAGGAACTATTAATGAGTTGCATTTAATCTTCAGGTACAAAGAACAGGACAGCCAGGAAAAAAAAAAAAAAAAAACAAACCTGAGTGTGTATTAGGACCTGGATTTCAGGATCAAGCAGAAAAGGTCCATTTATCACCTTTAGAAACCAGGAACATGGGTGCTGAGCCACAGAGCATTGAGTCTTAAAATGTTGGCTGCTACTCGAAGTGTAGTTCATGGAGAGAAAGCACTGCCTTCCCCTGGGAGCTTGTGAGAGAAGGAGTGAAGGAGAGGGGACCAGGTGTTCTGGGTTCCTTCTAGCAGTGACCTTGCTCTACAGAAGCTGCATTGGAGTTATATTGGTGCCTAATGGGAAATAAGGACAGGTAGATAGTTTGGGTTCAATTTTTTTTTTTTCAAAAAGAATGAAGAATGGAGATGTTAAAAGCAAAGAACGAAAAGAAGCAGAGAGAGTATTTGGTGATTGATTCCATAAAGTATGACAGACATAACAGAGGAGGAAGAGTCAAGGCATGATAATTTTGATTTTAGGTCATTGGGAAATGGTTGTATCATTAACAAAAGGATACAAGTTGAGAAAGAGGAATTTTTAGGGGGTTTGTGGGAGAACTTTAAATTTGTAAACCATTTTTTTTTAATATGACAAGTAAATTTGAAATCAATTCTTTGCCATAATTTAAGAGTAACACATTATTAGATAGTAACCTAAATGTTTTGGGTAATTTTTTAAAAACAAAATATTGATTTTCTTTTCAAATTCCTTACCAGAGGCCCTCCACATTAAAAAAATAACATATCTATATAAGAATCTACATCATATAATGTTTAAAATTTTATCTTTGATTTGATTCTAAGCTTCACTATGGGTGGTGTATATGATAGCTACTGATTTCTGTGCACTGATTTTGTAACCCAAGACCTTGCTGAATTTATTTATCAATTCCATGAGTCTCTTGGTAGAATCTTTGGGCTTTTCTAGATAAAAGATCATATTGTCAGCAAAGAATGATAGTTTGACCTCTTCTGCCCACATTTGGATGCCTTTGATTTTCTTCTCTTGCCTGATTGCTCTGTCTAGGACTTCCAGCATTATGTTAAATAGAAGTGGTGACAATGGGAGACCTTGTATGGTTTCAGTTCTAAGTGGAAATGCTTCCTATTTTTCCCCATCAGTATGATGTTTGCTGTGGGTTTGTTGTATATGACTTTCATCATTTTGAAGTATGTCCACTCTATGACTATTTTGTTAAATATTTTATCATAAAAGGGTGCTGAATTTTGTCAAATGCTTTTTCTGCATCTATTGAGAGGATAATACGGTCTTTGTTTTTGCTTCTATTTATGTCATAAATTACATTTATAGATTTGCACATGTTGAACCATCCTTGCATCACTGGGATAAAGCCCACTTGGTCATCATAAATTATTTTTTTGATGTGCAGATGAATTCAGTTTGCTAAGATTTTATTGAGAATTTTTGCATCTATATCCATAAGGGATACTGGTCTGTAATTGTGTCCTTTTCTGGCTTTGGTATCAAAGTGATATGGGCTTCATAGAACAAGTTGGGGAGGATCCCTTCCTTCTCAATGTTGTGGAATAATTTCTGTAGTATAGGTACCAGTTCTTCTTTGTAGGTTTAGTAAAATTCAGGTGTGAAATCATCTGGTCCCAGATTTTTTATTGTTGGAAGATTTTTTATTACTGCTTCAATTTCAGTGCTTGATATTGGCCTGTTCAGGAGTTCTATTTCTTCCTGATTGAGCCTAGGGAGGTTGTGTGTTTCCAAGAATTTGTCCATTTCCTCCACATTTTCAAGTTTATGAGCATAGAGATTTTTATAGTATTCAGAGATGTTTTGTATCTGTGGATATAAGTTGTGCTGTCTCCTTTTTCATTTGTGAGTGAGCTTATTAGAATCCTTTCTTTTCTGTTTCTGGTTAATCTAGCAAGAGGCCTGTCAATTTTATCTTTTCAAATCAAAGATGTAATACCTTTCACAATAGCAACAAAGAAAATAAAATGCCTAGGAATATATTGAACTAAGGAAGTGAAAGCCCTCAGGGAGAACTAAGAAACACTGAGGAAAAAAATTGCAGAGGATGTAAATAGATGGAAAAATATATCATGCTCATGGATCAGCAGAATTAACATTGTTAAAATGTCTATACTATCCAAAGTGATTTACAGATTCAATGCACTCCCCATTAAAATACCAAAATCATTTTTCACAGATTTAGAAAAAATAGTTCTATGCTTCATGTAGCACCATAAAAGATCCTGAATAGCCAATGCAACCTTACATAATAAGAACAAATTGGGAGACATCACTTTACCAGACTTCAAGCTATACTACAAGGCTATAGTAACCAAAATATCATGGTACTGACGTAAGAACAGAGACTAAACTAATGAAACAGGACTGAGAACCTAGATATAAAACCATCCTCATATGGCCATCTGATCTTTGACAAAGCAGAAAAAAACATACACTGGGGAAAAGAATTCATATTCAACAAATGGTGCTTGGAAAATTGGATAGCTATGTGTAGAAGACTGAAACAGGATTCACACCTCTCACTACCCACAAAAATTACTTCTGGATGGATAACAGACTTAAACCTAAGGCAAAAAAACTATAAGAATTTTAGAAGAAAATGCTGGAAAAACTCTTATAGATATTGGCCTAGGAAAAGAATTTATGAGGAAGACCCCAAAGACAATCACAGCATGAATAACAATAAATAAATTGGACCTGATCAAATTAAAAAGCTTCTGCACAGCCAAGGACATAACCTATAGAACAAATAGACAGCCTACAAAATGGGAGAAAATATTTGCATGCTACACATTCGATAAAGGACCGATAACTAAAATCTAAAAAGAACTCAAGCAAATCAGCAAGGAAAAAATAAAACATTATAAAAAAATGGACAAAAGACATGAACAGAATCTTTTCAAAAGAAGATAGACTAATGGCCAACAAACATATGAAAAAAATGCTAAATGTCTCTAATCGTTAGGAAAATGCAAATCAAAACCACAATGAGATATCATCTAACTCCAGTGAGAATGGCTTTTCTCAAAAAGTCCCAAACAACAGATCATGGTGTAGATGCAAAGAGATGGGAACATTCATATACTACTGGTGGGACTGCAAACTAGTACAACCCCTATAGAAAGTAGCATGGAGATACCTCAAAGAACTAAAAGTAGAACTACCATTTGATCCAGCAATCCCACTACTCCGTATTTACCCAGAGAAAAAGAAAGGTGTTTTATAAAAAAGACACTTGCACTCGAATGTTTATAGCAGCATAATTCACAATCTCAAATATGTAGAAAAAACCCAAGTCCCTATCAATACATAAGTGGATTAATAAAATGTGGCATATGTATACCATGGAGTACTACTCAACCATAGAAAGCAATGGTGATCTGGTATCTTTTGTAACAACCTGTATGGAACTAGAGACCATTCTTCTAAGTGAAGTATCACAAGAATGGAAAGACAAACACGACATGCACTCAATAGTAAATTGAGACTAATTGATCAACACTTATGTGCACATATGGAAGTAAAACTCAACGGAAATCAAGTAGGTGGGAGCGTGGAGGATGGGATGGGTAAATTCACACCTGACAGGGACAATGCACACTATCTGGGTGAAAGGCACACTTATAACTTTGACTCAAACTGTACAAAAGCAGATTATGTAACCAAAATGTGTGTACCCCTGTAATAATCTGAAATTTAAAAAAATATTTGCCCCTTAGAAGTGATTAAGAAGAACTTCATTGAAAAGTGCTACTTTCTACTTAGAATGGATGGGAATTAAATATCACTCACAGGGAGATAGACTATTTCTACATTTTACTGTTTTATTCTTCTCTGCCATTTTATTAGAGCAGTGGGCATCCTTCCAATATAAGTGCCATTGCCCACAATATGGCAGGCCCCGGGAAAGGCGTTACAAATCTATCTGTGGAGAACAGTTTGGACACCTCAGCCATCCTCTTCATTTTCAGTCTAGACACGGAACTGCATCCTGCACTTTCCAGAAAAAGATTTCAAATCATATGTCCTATGCTTTTACAAAATCTCTTTGTCCACTCCTGAGATTCTTTAACGCAGACAAATATCTCCCTTTGTATGACTGAGAACATGGATCTTAGTTCTGTGCTACCCGGAGAACTTCAAATTATTTTCATTTTGTGGCAAAGTGCATCAAAGCAGAAATGTTACTGCAAAAAGCTTCCTGAACTTCTTCATGTCCAGAATTGGGCTCTGCAAGGCTGCTGCTATTGTCAGACTATAAAAAACAATTAGCTTTGTGTAAGTGCAAAGGAGGCAAGAAGACCACTGCTGCTGCCACTTAAGGGGACGCTGGCTTGTCATTTACTGTAGAAAACTAGTGATTAGACTACAATAGAAGCCATAGCCTAGTGATTTGCCTTTTAAAAATTTTTTAAAATCAGCACCCGGAAACCAACACCTGGACAATGCATTTTGCACCTAATCATCATCAGAGAAAGCATGTTCAGCCTGACAGGTCAAAGATACCTCTACAGAGAATTATGGGGTTTTATTTTATGAATGCATAATGGTTGCTAATTTGCTGGAGAGGGATTTGGTTGCTGAGTTTCAAATCACAAGCTGGGTCTTGAGCACTCATCTTTTCCTTGGTCTGTCCATTGGAACACTATTTGCCCCTACAGAGAGAGAGTCATGAGGATGGGGAAGCTGAGTGGTGCACAAGTTTACATGAGCAATGTCCCATTGGGAGCACCCAAGGTGTTCTCCTGCCTTGTAACTGTCTTTTTTCCAGTACTATAATAATGTAATACTATTTAAACGTTCTTACTCTTGAGGGTTTCATTAAGCAAACAAAACAAAACAAAATTTAAAAAAAAAACCCAGCAAATCAAAACCACCTAACAGCAAAATGTAATGAAAAAATTACTGTAGAAACAGCTAATAATTACATGCATAGAGGAAAAGAATTCTACAGAATTAAAACTTGACAATAATTTAAAAATAAATCGTGCAACCAAAGATCCTCATCTTACCAGGAAGAAATTGAGCTTGGAGAACGGAGGGATTTTTCCAGGTAAAAATGTCAGTAAGTGGCAACTTGGCAGCACACACGTTTGTATATCTGCCATGCAGTATGTCCTGGACAAGCTCTGGGGGTAGCAGGATGAGAACACGCTGATGTTCTTCAGAGTTCACAGTCCAGGCAACACAACAGAATCGTGCACAGACACAGTCAGGGTACGGGGGTGTTGGCACGATGGGAGCTGGGCCTCTTTCCATCACAGCAGGTGGCCTTCCATCACACGACTACTCTGCGCACAGCATCTCATCAAATCTGTTACCGCATATTTATTTTCATTAATAAATATGTATTAACATCTACTAACAACAAGAAACTGAGCTATAGGATATGGAAAGTACCAAAATAAGGAATTCATCATCTCTTTCTTTAAAGAATGTATAATCCAGCCACCAGCTGATGCCACTGATGAAGGGCAGGTGGAATGCAGGATAGAGGTGGTGGAAGTTTCTAGAAGGCACACGTGGAATGCTCAAAGAACAGGGCAGAAGCAAGGAGGCGTCTGATGGAGTAACCTTATAACTGAAGTGTGTGCAAAGACCCATGGGGGCAAGGAAGCCCAGTGTGTTCTGGGGACACGAGCTTGCCCAACTGCCGGAGGACACGGGATGGTGAATAGAGGCTGGAAGCCTGGCATGTTCTGCTCTGCTTTGAGGCTGAGGCCGAACTGGGAAGCTGGGCTCATTTTGAGAGGATGATATGACTTTTTGACTTTTTTTTAAGCAAGGAAATTGATATTCTTAAGCTTTGTGATTTAGGAAATTTTGCCAAACCAAACTGGATTGAGGGTAAATATGTAAATCTTAGTTCTGGCTGCTGGTTCCCGGCGCCGCATCTCCCACCGCTTACACACTCGAGGCCACGTGGCTCTCGCGGTCCTTCGTGGTCAGTTCTGTGTGTTCCAAGGATTACAGCCTCATGGCTGTTGAGACAAAGATGCTTCAAATACAGTTCAAGCCAAACCTCTCACATTAACACCAAGAACACGGAGATGAAGCGAAGTAAAGTCGCCTTTGCCGGTTCTTCCTCTGACACCTGTGGAATGAGGACGCTGACCACATACCGTACACTCCACTTGGAGAGGAAATGTCTGTGTCCCAGGCTGCTACCTCTCTGCTGTGTCCACACTGTGGCCACAGGAAGGCTGCTCTGCCCTTCCTTTCCTCAGAAAAATGATTTCTTGAGCCCATTTTGGTGGGAACATAGATCTATTGCACATCCTGTGCAGGTTTAAAGAACCCACCTCATCGCTAACTGGCATTCACCTTTTTGGGTGCTCTGACGTATGCAGTGTCGTAGCTCACCTGAATTTGTGGGGGATCCAATGCTTGAACTAGATGTATGTGGTCGGTATAGTGACTTCAAGGTTCATTAACATGCGTTTACTGTATTACCCCTGGTGTAGACACCTGCTTCAATACTTTCTTCACACCGCAACACCACGAGGGAAACCAGGGCTGTTACTCATTCTTGACTGAAAAGGGGTCCCCTAAAAATGAGAAAAGGCACAGCACAGAGTTGAGGACACGGTGTGAATAAGGCATATCATTTCTTGTGTTACAATACACACACACACACACACACACACACACACACCATCCCTCCCCGACTCCCCAGCAAACAACCGTAACCTGTGTAAACTGACGACCTGCTAGAGGTGAAGGGGAATCTGTGGTTGGGCCAGAAACAAACACCGTAGAACAGCGAGCATGGTGGCAGTCAAAATCAGTGTGTCACATGTGAAATGTAAATCAGGGCTCAGCTGCAAATGTTTAACCAGGTAGATGTGAGAAGCAAAGAAAAGAAAGCGGCTCCTTTGAAGAGATCTGCTGCTGCCATCAGATTGTGCTCTTGGACCCGACCTCCCTCCTTCCAAGCCCCCGTTTGCTTTTCCACATCTCGTCCCAAGTCTCTGCTCCAGGAGACTCGGGGGGCAGGTGGGTCCAGATCTAAGGAGGGTGTCTGTCTACTTGGAGTTTGTTAGAGGCAGAATGCAAGATGCATCATTTGCTCTCTGAGCCTAATCGGAACGCCTGCCCATCTGGACTTCGGGTCAGTGTGTTTGCCGCTGAGCGACGCGCGCCCCACGTGTTGGGTTTGGCAGTGAGGCATGCGGCCGTCACTGTCTCTCTACTGTTAAATTTTAAAGGCTCATGCTGTACCTGAAGCGAACGTGGGAATTGAACCTAATTCAGGGTTGGGAACATAACCTGAGGTGCACAGGAGGCATTGTATCCCAAATACCCACCAGGCGGCTGCTCGCTGCTTAAGCAATTTATCTGGAGTGTTGCAGTCAAGCTTATCTTTAACTCTCAGATACTGGGCAGGCATAATATTAAGAATAAATTATTTTAAATCCTTTCACTGAAGAAAAAAAAAAACCAAGGAAAAATATTGTGCAAAAGCAACATCTTGTTGCCAGGACTGTTCTGAGAAGTGAAGAGTGGGCAACGGCTGTGTATTTTTAACTCCGTGTAGTAGTTATTAAAAAGCACTCAACCGGTTTGCAGCACGGATTTTTCTCCAGCGTTTGGAGAAGAAACAAATGTAAATGACAAGCAGAGACCCCAGTTCACTCCTTGGCACTACTGTGTAGCACCCTGTGACCTGGAGGGGATGGGACTGGGGAGAGTGACCTGCACAGGGGCCGTGTTTGGTGGACCCAGCGTCCAAGTTAAGGAGGGAGAGGCACAGGGTGGATGCTCGGTGGATGTTGTAATCTGAGCCATATTCCGCTGGAGTCTGTCCATAGTGTTTTTATTTCACCAATTTTTAATTTATTACAGTGACAATATGAGTTGTCATATTTTTGCTTTTAGTCATTGCGAACAAAAAGGCTTACAGAGAGTCAGTTTTCTCTAGAATTGGGATTTAGTCATCTGTGCCCTCATTTTAGTCAGCTTCCTTCTTCTTTCGATTTATTTGAAAATGTAAACGGTCAATGATGAATTTTTAGAGAGTTTCAAAAGGTGTCCAAGTCGCATTCTCAAAAGTTATAGCACGTTGAGGAATATATACACTGCGTTTGTCCCAGGGTCCGTCTGTTGGGGAGGAAAATACGGGAGGGAGCCGAGCGGGTGTGTTTAAGGTGGGAGACTCTCCTGCCGTCACCCGGTGGAGCTGACCGGCCGGCGCGGCCCCTGCACCCACTCCCACGGCTGGGCCTCCTCCGCCCCGCACCTGCTCTCACCACGTCTCCTGCCTGCTGCTCCTTCTCCAGCCCAGCTCCTCTCCCACGGCCAGAGTGATTTCACAACATAGAGATATGATTACGTTCCACCCCTTTACTCGGCGTCCTCAGAATTAAGTCCCACCTCTTTGGCATGGCCCGTAAGTCTCTTGTAGACTTAGCGGGCCCATCTCCTCGCTCACTCTCTTTGCATCCATTTTCCTTCAAATATATCTCTTAGTTTTTCCAAACCTATGACACATTTCATGCCCTTGCACCCTTGCTCAGACCGCGTTTCCTGCCTGCAGTTCTCTCTCCCCCTAAGCCCAGGTGCTCTTCTCTTATCCACGCAGTAAACAATCATTTATCCTTCAAGGCCCACTCATCAAGATACCAATGTCCCTTCTGCCTTTCCATGACAACCCCTGTCCACCCAGCTCAGCTGACCATGTTTCTACAGCCTCTGAGCTCGTGACGGTGGGTGGCGGCTCGAACATCAGGCGGCAGCCAGCAGCCTGTGTCTGAGCCTGCAGCACCCTGCCAGTCAGGTGGTCTCAGCAGTTTATCAGCTTCCTCTGCTGAAAAGAAGTGGTAATAGTAATAAGGGCATTTCCAGCCTCCTGTGATGATTAACTGAGATAACACATGAGAAACATGTGGCTTGGTGCCTGGCATGAAGTGAAGCTTAATAAACAGAACTCATTGATCTTACCCATGTCTTAAGCCATATTATTGTTGTTTAACACGCCCTTTCCCTGCTAGACAGTGTGCTTTCTAAGGGAGGAAATGGGCCTTTGCTTTTCCATATTTGTCTTCCTATCACAGGATGTGGGGCCAGCTATAAAGTTGCCAAATAAAGTATAGGATGCTCAGTGTTCAATGTGAATTACAGATAAATAAAGATTTTTTTAGTAGAAGTATGTCTCAAATATTAAATGAGATGAACTTTTACTTAAGAAAAGGTTTTATATATCTGAAATCCAAATTTAAATAGCTGTCCTCTAATTTCATTTGGTAAATATAGCAAGCCTAATTGGTGTTCATCCTCTAAATTACTTCCTACGTCCATGTTTTGAGATTAAGATTCGCAGAAGCCCCCACGGTGGTGTGAAGTTCTTAGTTACTTACGACAATTATTTGAGACATCAGCTCTTTCTTTTCCTTTGTGGCCCTCCCTTGGGTTAACAATGTCTCAGTGGAGACCTCACCACTGTGAACTGACTCAGATCAGCAAACTATAAAACACGTTTGTCATGGCTACCATTTCCCCACCTACCTAAGCAGGGGAAGCAACAGAGAGTGGGAGGACAAACAAGGCATCATCCCATGCAAGACCCGAATTCACAGGCATCAACTATCCCTTTCCTTCTCCTCCCCTCGGAAGGGAGTGAGTGGGGCAGAGACTAAGACGTTGGAACGCCCTGCCTTCCCCCACAACCACCGGCTCATTCCCTACACAAAGTCAGAGCTGCCACGGAGGGGTCACTTATCAGGATGGAGGGGACCCCCATCGCCAGAGCTGTGGGATGGGGAGCGTGCTGGGGAGAAGGGCCCAGGACAGAGGGCAGTGAGGAGTTGCCTGGGGACTCCTCTTACAAAAAGAGAAGCATCATATCAAGGCTGGCAGCGCAGAGGAAGCCAACTGCAAGCCACTCTTAGACGTAGAGACAGCGGCAGTGAGCAGAGCTGGGATCAGACACTCAGCTCAACCATGTTTGCAAGCACAGCTCCAGGGGAAGGAGGGCAGCTGAGGGGCGGCCAGGACACCTGCCCCTTCCCAGGCTCACAGGAGCTGGGTAGAATCCCCACCAACCCTCAGAGAAGAGAACAGTGACAACAGGCTCTGCTCTCTGGGGCGCTCAGAGAGCAAAGCCCGTATCAGTTACTACGGAAAAGAAAAAGATCCACGTGTGTACCTTGCAGGGCTCCATTTTCCCGCTTCCAGCCACTGTAATAGCAATTGATCTAAAGCAGTCGGCGTCAACAGTAGAAAAACAGGGATTCTTCTTTGAAAAGAAACCCATACAGTTGAAGCTCATTCATCCTAGAGATGAATGTTCTAGTTAAAGTATTTTTTCGGCTAGACATTGTATTTATTTCTTTTTCCCCCCTTCCTTCCTCCCTCCCTCCTTCTTTCCTTCTTTCATCCTTCCTCCTTTTACCCCTTTGTTCCTTCCCTCCCCCTACTTCCTTCTTTCCTTTCTCCTCGCCCCTTGTTCTATCTCTTCCTCTCTTTCTCTCTCACTCTTGTTGGTTCAAAGCCAGGCCAAGAAATATAACATACAGAATTGGGTTGGGCATCTCTTGGGAACGAAGTGACATGCATTAGTTTTCTGTTATCACTGTATCAAATGACCACAGATTAGTGGCTTAAAACAACGAAAATTTATCCACATTCAGTTCTGGTAGTTGGAAGTCCAAAATGAATCTCATGGAGCTAAAATCAAGGTCTTAGCAAGGCTGGTTCTTTTTGGAGGCTCTAGAAGGAATGCATTTCTGGTTTCTGTGTCTTTCAGCTTCTGGTGGCTGCCAACGTTCCTTGGCTTGTGGCTGCATCACTCCAACCTCTGCCTCTGTGGGCACATTGCCTTCTCTGTCTGACCTCACCGCATTCCTCTTAGAAGGCCCCTTGTGATCATATTGAGAACCTCCCGATAATTCAGGGTAACCTTCCATAACAAAATCCTTCATCACCTGCCGCAAAGCCCCTTTAGTCCTATATGCTAACACTCAGAGGTTCTGGGTATTAGGACATGAACATCTTTAAGAGTGGCTATTGTTCAGTTTACCAAAGAGGCTACCAAACTCCCCCAGTAAGAGCCTTGTGACAGTGAGTCCTTGGGACTGGCCTGGACCCCAGCCTGCTCCTGCGTCCTGCTCCTGAGAACTGGTCTCTCTCGTCCTCATCCTCTCTTCCTTCCCTGCGTTTGCTCTGCCCTCTGCTCTCAGCACTCTTGTTTGCTCTGTTTCCCATTCAGCTCTAAAGTGGCCCCATGGCTACCCCCAACAGTCACCACCTGCATTAACCCTTTCCTCCCTCATATTTCACGGTGGCCTGTGTCCGCTGCCCCACTGTTAAGAGAGAGGCTGAGGCTTCCTGTTAACAAACCTTCGCCCTTGTGGAATGTCCCCCACGCCCTGAGCACCACCCACACACGCAGAACCACTGCTCAGCTTCACGACTGCGTCTGTGGTCTTTCTTTAAAAGCCAAGCATCATGGCTCCTTATTTTGTACTCCGTCCAGTTCTCACAGCAGCACGCTACGGAAAACAATTGTAACGACACTGCCATACAAGCACTACGTGAAAGCCACAGAACAGTAACCTCATTATGATTTAACAAGGATGCCTGACCTCATGTGCAGCTAGAAGGCTCTCCTGCCCTGGCGTCTCCCTCTTCTCCACGGCCCTGAAACGAAGTGAGAGTGATTTCTAGCTATAAATAGAAGTTAAGCGCAGCCGTGTTTTAGGAACACTCTTTCCCTCATGAGTGCTGACCTGCGTATGGAGAGCTTTCAGATGACCAGGACGCCGCCCTGTCATTGTGCTGCACAGCACAGACAGAACTGACAACAAACCTGTTCAAGATAGGAACTAACTACACAAGCTGCAAAGACAGAAGAATTCTCTGTGTGGCTTCTTCAGAGACGGTGGTCTCAGACAAGGCTAAAGGTTGCGATGTGTCCTTTTAAGGGTGAAGAGATCAATTATCCAGATTTGTGTATTTTAAGTTTCTTAAACCTCCATTTTCTCATCTGAGAAATGATCCTAATTACAGTATCTGCTACATATTTAGCACTGGTAAAGAAGTCCATTAAATGTAAAGGGAAATGGAAAGAAAGAAACGTGTACATGCAGAATGCGTTCTTGTTTTTATACTGACACTGATTTTAGCCATATCATTCTTGCAGATATGTACAAATATTTATGTTTTTGCATTTACACGAAGTTTGATCGTTACGTCGTGCATACTCATGTGGCGCAGTGGAGAGAACGTCGCCCGGGCTGGTGGGAGGATGCAGTGAGCGTTGAAGAGGAGCAGGATCCAGGCAGACCGGCTGAAACTACCTGCCCCAACTCACAAGCGAGGTCTGGGGAATGTGTCCTGACATGTGACTCTCAGCTTCCCCATTTGCAAAATGGAGATAGTAACACTGACCTCACAGGATCCCTGGAAATTACAGTTTAAAACTGGCATCATACAGAAAGTGTCCAGAATGATGCTCGGCTCTGTGCAGGCATTTAATCTTTAGAGTTCAAAGATGTGGGTATGTTGCATTCGTTTTTCCTTCTGCATAACCAATTGCCACAAACTTAGTGACTTAAAAATAATGCCCATTTAGTAGTTCACAGTTATGTAGGTTGGAGGCCAGCAAGGTGAGGCTGGGTGCTTGGGCTGTCAGGAGGTGGAAATCAAAGTGTCGGCCAGGCCAATTTCCTGGCTGGAGGCTCTGGGGAGAAATCCACTTCCGAGTTCATTCTTGTTGGCAAAATTCAGTTTCTTATAGATGTTGGTTTGGGGGCCCTGCTCTCCTGCCGGCTGTCTACTGGAGGCTGTTCTCAGCTCTTACAGGCCACCGACATCTCCACCATTTGTCTCCTTCTGTCTCCTTTTTTTGTCCTTTTTTTTGGTCCTTTTTTGTCCTTTTTTTTTGTCCTTTTTTTCTCCTTTTTTTCTCCTTTTTTTGTCTCCATTTGTCTCCTTCTGCCAGCGAGGGAACATCGGAGCTTTATGTGCTTTGAGTCTCTGACTTCCTTTTCTGTAGTCAGTGGGAGAAAACACTCTTCTTTAACAGGCTCGTATGATCAGGTCAGACACGCTTAGGTCGTCACTTCATCTGAAGGCCAACTGTGTGACACAGCACGACCTCCTCGGGGGGATAGCTCAACCTATTAGCAGTGCTGGGGTGTAGGGGGCTTGTACACCAGGGAGGGGGGGATCTTGTTCACCTTAGAATTCTGCCGACTGCAGTTGACGTTTCATTCCCGCTACTTCCTAGCTTTGTGAACTTGGCCAAAAGGACTCTTCGACTCTTAGTATTCCTGCCTTCTGCCACATATCCTCCTGTAAAATGGAGCAGGGTGGGATGGGGAGATCAGTGTGCTCCAAAGTATTGTTAAGTTTCAAATAAGAGAGAAGGCAGAACATTTCATAAGCCATGGAGTGCCTTTTCTTAACTACATGTTTCTCTTTGCACAGCATTTTCACAGTGCTCACATTGCACTGAAAACATTTATTTACAGAATTGTCATTCCCTGGAATTCTGACCTGGGTGGTGGAAGGTATGTTGTTGATTTTAACCCCACTATTCCCTCATGTAAAATTGATCATATTAGGGAAAATGCTCAGTAGATTTTTTAGCCCTGATTGTTTAAAAACTCACAGGGAACTCAAGATGTCTGTGTAAGAAGGAATGTAAATAGATATTAAGCCCTTTCTTGGAAGTACTGAAAAAAATGTACATATAGTACATAGAGCAATGTGCTTTTTTTAAAATTATGTACTTTGGTAAAGATCCTACCAGGTGGCATTTACCTTGCGATTAGCCAGTCAATAGCTATGAGACAGGTATAACATTCTACATTAATAACAAATTTAAGTTTAAAATCCTGCTTTCATCTTTCCTTATGTCTTATATTATCTCACATATTGACGATATCAAATGTGTCTCTTAAAGCATTTACGTATAGCATGGATTCTAAAGGAATTATGGCAAAAGGTTTCACTCTAATTTTTTCTTCAATTTATCCTTTTTATCATTCGAGAATTTAGAGTAAATCAAAGACTCAACAAATACACAAGAAAATGTAATACAAAAAGCACGGATTTGAGATCCAGACAGAACTAATTTCGAATTCTAGCTCTCTCCCTTGGAAGTGACATTTCTTAGTCTATTTGTTCACATGGAAATATGGCGACTTATGCCCATCCGCAGTGCTGGTGTGGAGTACATATAAAATTTATAGGCTTAACTATTTTCAGGTTAAATAGTAGGTTGTCAGTAAATAATAGCTAATATTATTATAAACACTGCAGGTAATGGCATTTTTAAGGGAGGTTAAGTCTAGGTATGTTCTGATTTAGCATATTTTAATGCTTCATAGAAAAATGAAAACCACTGAGTTTTAAATGTAAATCCGTTAACTATGCCTGAGTTTTCGACCAAAGGTCTAATCAAGGCTTTGAAAGACAATTGTTCAAAGTTACAAATCAGTGCCCCACCCTGCTTCAGATGCAGAGAAGCATGGCCCTGGAGCCTGTGGGAGCACCCCGCTCTGCTCCTTAATGCCCGCTCAACCCCGAAATCCGACTGGCTGTGGTTCGCTTCCCTTCAATCACAGTGAAACCATCATCATTGCAGACATAAACTTTTTTACAAGTTTAAAATTGTACTTTGGAAAACTAGAACATAGAATCTTTTAAAAAGATCTTATTTTCCCCCTCAAGCATCTTCCTGAACAGCCAGCTAGAAGAGACACATCCCCCTACACAAAACCCACACAAGAATATCAAAATCTGTTTGATAATGAATTTAAATTTTAAAAAAATCCATACGCTAAAATCATTTTTATTTTTAATTTTTCCCTCTTTTTTCAAATTCATGGACATAATGTTTCTTTTTGCAACTCAGAAACATCTCAAAATAGCTGCCAGAATTTTACAAATAAACATAAAACCAAGGCTTTTGCAGTACAAAAATAGTCTCCACTTCTGCTCTAAAGGTTGGTTGCCCTTCTAAATCTTTGTTAGGGCTGGGACTACATTGGCAGCTCAGGCATGCAGCCACATTTAACTAGGACCAATTTTTCTATCTGGAAATATTCATACATATAGGAGTTTATGTCTTTACTCCGAAATATGTATGTGCATTAATTTTTTTTAAAAAAAAGAGAAGTGTTTCTAGTCATCTAGAACACGACTAGAAAGTTTAAAATTATGGATCAAATCAATTCAATTGCAATATAATTCATGCAGGGTTATGTTACAGCATAAATTATTGGTGGAAAAGTTGACTATGATAAATATTATTTTTAAAAGTGCCAGCAGAGAGGATGATTATCTTTTTGTTTAAGGTACCTCCAAGATTAATTAGGGAGAGAAGACAATTTAATTTCTTCATCACAATGGACATGTACAACCAATGCTGTGAAGTATTCCTCCCACCCCCTTTCCTGGAGGTACTGGAACCCTATATCTAACCGATTAATCTTCTGAAATGACAGTAGAGGTGATTCTGTCATTATGTCATTGAACTCAAGCCCTGGAAAGTCCATTTTTATTGCAATTTTTGCTCTACCATTTTTTCTGTCATGTGATAGGCAGAACACCCCAGCCTTGATTTGAGTGGAATAAGTAAGACATGAATTCCATCTACAGTTAAATTAATGGCATTTTGCATGATAGAGTAAATCTTCTTTCAGTTCCTCCACCCAACAAAAGGCACAGCAGAAAATTACATTTCCGTTTTTCCTCATGATTCACTGCAGGGCTGTGGAAGACATTCAGTGATGTGGCCCCTGCCCCGTCTCCTCCCACCTGCTCTTCAGTCTGCAAACACTGGCTTCTCCCTGTCATCAGAAACTCACCAAGTTTTCCCATCTTTTAGCCTCCAGATGTTTGTACTTGCTGTGTCATGTGACAGAAGGGTTTGGTGGGAGACAATTCTCCATGAGTCTTTGTGTTTTTGTATATTTTATAGGTAAGGCACTGACTGTCCTGTTTTGGGCCATCGTTTCAAGGATATTTGCAGAACAAACAACCTTGGAAGTTAGAGCTTGTGTCCTTCTCTGAAGAAAAGGGCATGCTTGCCTAATGCCTACTATAAAAGATTCAGGCTCCCTGAGCTCAGAGTTGCTGTTCTGTAATGCAAACCATTGCATTGGCAGGTACCATCTCCCTGCATTGCCCTATGAGAATTGGGGCTTCAACAAAATGCTGATATTTCTGGTACTGCTATTGGGTAAAAAAAAATTAGCCTTTCTCTCTGACCCAGGAGCACCATGTTTACTTCCAGCATCAGTGAAACTATGGCAGGCTAACAAATTAGTTTGCAAGTAGAATAAGATCTCAAATCCTTCACAGTCCTTGACAGTGTTAGTTAGGAGATGGGATTTTGGCAGAAATGTAACTTCCTGCAAGAGGAAGGATGGTAGCTCAACAGGCTATGCTGGCCACATAGAAATTATATATTGAACAGCACAGCTGGGCTGGTCCCAGCTGTAATTGTAAAAGTAGCAGTTATCATTTGTTGAGAAGCTCTACCCACTACTCATCATGTAGATGGCTGTAATAAGGACCCGTTCTCTGTTGAGATTGACCAGAATGTTTTAGCTCCTGGTATAGGACATGCAGATTTTGTGTGACCGAGTGAGAGCAGCAACTCCAGGGAACAACTCAAACCCTGAGAAAAGAAAAACATTTATGACCTGTGTCTTTCACAATCGTCTTTGGAGCCTTCCTTGAGAAGTTAAATGCCTTCATACAGCTCTCCCCACTGTTGCCTAAGCCTTAAGTTTAAACGATTGCCTGTCTGCCAGCCTCCACCAGGCAATGCTATAATTTGATTGCTATTCCCTTAACCTTAACTGAGAAATCTACCAGCAATTATGAGGGGTGGCCCCGGCTCCTGCACCTCCCAGGCAAGCCATCTGTAAACACCTCCTGATGTTTCCCCCCACCCCATTTCCTTAGCCATCACTTGGTCAACCTGAGGGCAAACAAATGCCACCTTTCTGGCAGTGTGGCAAATAGGACAGTTGAAACTGACACCCATTATTATTTGTTGTTCCCAAAACAAGCATTAAACTTAATTATTTAAACTGAACTGGGCAACCTAAGGCCTATGAGCTACTGGGAAGGTAATTTTGGAATCATTTTCATCCTATGCTCTCTGAATAATGAAGGTCTGTCTTGGGGTTCCAACAATTTTAAATAATGTTTTCTTATGGGCACCACATGCATTCCTGATTCCTGGCCTATACTTATGTAGAACCCAGGTATTAACTCCCTTATGGAAACATGATGACTTAGGGTGATCATAGCAGATCTTCAAGAGTTTAAGGAAAGACTACCATAGATGCATATCCCTCAGATGATTGCAGGAGGGACAGTTCTGGGGAAATAACTGGCTCATTATTTATGTGCACCCTGCAGGCAATCGTTCTAGGGCGAGAGTCATTCAATCATAAAAAACGATACAAAATATGTCCCTCACTTTTGTTGAATTGGCCAATTATATGACTTCATCCCTGGAAGACTTTCAAGTCAGCTTCAACTCATTGATTGGGGTTGTTTGAATGATAGAACTTCCATAGCATTTTTTCTTGCAGACCAAGGTCTGTGTGATTACCAGTATGTTCTGCTATAGTTATATTAAAGCCTTGGGTCAAGTAAAAAAGCCAATACAGAAATATATGAAGAAAACCACTTGAATTTTTAAGGTAAACCTTGGTGGTTTACAAATTTGTTTTACTGGCTAAATTTGAGACACCAGGAGTCATGTTGGAGCTTAATGCTTACTCTAGGTTAGCCTCATTCTGCTAGTGTTGACAGTAGCCTTAAATAAATAATATATGGGGCAAATTTAATGGATTTGGTCCCAGACTCTGCCAGTTAGATTAATCAGGGTGGCTAGCGGCATAGCATACTCATGGGAAAATTGGCCAGAATGCAAGACTCTGTAGACGTGACATAGAGATACCATTGAGTCAATGGGTTTCTCCCACTTCTATGCATCTTGTGAGCAAGGAACCTATTGCACTTTGTTCCAGAGTGTCTTTTCAAGGATGTCTGTATAGTGAAAAATTGGGAAGATAGAGATGATAGGGCCAGGAGTGCTCACTGCCTAATATAAAAGACCCGGGTTCTCTAAGTTTCTGTCCTGTGATGCAACCCATTGCTTATTCAGATGTCATCTGGCCTTCTTTGCACCTCCCTGCAAGAATTATAGCTCAAGTGACTGCTTCAAAAATGTTAATTCACTGGTATTCTTGCTGCTGGGGATAATAAACTGTCTGCCAACTCTGACCTTGGAATCTATACCACCTTACTAGCATCTGAGAAGCTGGGAGGTTAACAGATTGGTTTGTAAGTAAGGTTATTTCCAGACTTTCAACAATAGCGCCTCATTATTCAGGTCTCTACCTAAATGCTACTTCCTTAGAGTGGTAATAGCAGTTTACCCTCAGTTACCGTCTATCCCATGAATGTTTTTTCTTTTCTTTGTAGCCTTTGTTCTGATGTTAGTTCTTAGGAGTGCATTTATCGACTCTCTCTCTAATTGAATGCATGCTCTGAGAGGGCAGTGACTATGGACTCTATGTACATCCTATTTTCTATGCCTAGTACAGTGCCTGACATTAAGTAGGCATTCAATAAATATTTGTTGAACTTGTTGGGCTTTCTTTAGAGATTCATAGGAATTTATAAGACAAGATTATGTATGCTCTACCTTTTTTGTATGGCTAAATCATACAAGAGATACATCAGATAGATAAACATCTTCTGCTGTAGATATTTGCATATTTTTATTCAGTAACATATAACTTGCTACAAAAGGAGGTGGTTTTATTAAAGAAGCTTTAGCTGAAATATGAAACATTTTTTATATCATGAAATGTTTAAACAATTGTAAGCAATTCGTTCACAAAAGGGATCATTATTCTATAACTTTATCCCCAATCCTACAAATCTACATGGATAAACAAGAACAACATAACTTTTTCATTATAATGACTTTTACTGCAAAAACATATAAATTTTCATTAAAGTAAAAACCCCTTATTGACAAAATAACTTGCTGGGCTACAATTGCATGGGGTAATCAGAAGCAGAGTTTTGGATCATTTCAATGGAAAGAGTAAAGAATCAGAGATCAAGCCACCACATCAAGAACAAGTAAAACAAAATATTTGATCAAAATCAGTTTTATAGAAAGGCATATGAAACAAAACAGTCAATGGTATATTAAATCCAAGAGACGGAAATGTAGATAGCATTTGGATGAAGACCATTCTTATTTGGCTGGCTCTGTATTTAATTGTGTACATCTCATTTGGCATTCTTAGCAATTATAGTAGTATTATACTTTGAAGAAACAAAAAGGCATGGTTAAAAAATCACAAGAAGCTCAAAATTAAGTCCAGTACTAAACATTTTAAGAAAGATGAGACACAGATTATTATGCTTTTATAAAAAATGAAGAAAGTGACAGAAGCCCACCTTCCCAGTCCCCAAACTGCAAAGGGTTACTTCTGAAAACCTCAAAGAAAGAATTATTATTGTCAGGTCAATAGTCCCTCAGGACATTCACTGTTTCATTATTATTATTATTGTTATTATTATTATTAACAGACATTATCTCTTAGAGTAGTTTTAGGTTTGGAGAAAAATAGAAGGAAGAACAGAGTTCTCATACACTTCCTCCCCAACTTCCACTGTTTTTTGTTATTAACATTTTACTTTGATGTGTTGTACTTTTTACACTTAACCAATATCAATACATTGTTGTTAAAGTTCATATTTTACATCAGAGCTCCCTATTTGTGTTGTATAGCCTGTGTTTGCCAAATTCCATACTGTCACATGGGCATCATTACAATATCATAAAGAAATTGCACTAATATGTCCTGCATTCGTCCTCTTTAGCCCCTGATGACAGTTGATCTTTTTTACAGGCTCTAGGCTTTCCTTTTCCAGAATGTCAAATAGTTGAAATCATATAGTACACAGCCTTTTCAAACTGACTTCTTTCATTTAGTAATGTGAATTTAAAGTTCTCTGGTGTCTATTTATGGCTTCACTGCCTCAGCAGTCTTTTTATTTTAATATTAGTGTTATTTGTGGCATAAAAGTTTTCATTTTCATAAAGTCCAAATTACCTAGTTTTTCTTTTGTTAACTCATGCTTTTGGTATTATATCTAAAAATCTGTTGCCAAATCTAAGGTTATGAAGATTTACCCCTACATTTTCTTCTAAGAGTTTTATAGTTTTGGTTCTTATATTTAGGCCACTGATCCATTTTGAGTTAATTTTGTATCTGATGGGAAGGAAGAGTCCAGATTTTTTCTGTGTATGTGGAATTCCAGCTGTTCTATCACTGTTCACTGAAAAGACTATTCTTTTCCCATTTAATAAACTTGGCACCTTTATCAAAAATCAACTGGCCACAGACATATGAGTTTATTTATGGACTCTTGACTTTATTCCATTGGTCTATATGTCTATCCATATGCCAGCATCACACTGTTCTGATTACTGCAGCTTTGTAGTAAGTCTTGAAATTGGGAAGTGTGAGTCCTCGGACTTTGTTCCTTTTGAAGATGTTTTGACTATTGGTAGTCTCTTGAGACTCCATGTGAATTTCTCATTTCTGCAAAACAGGCTATTGGAATTCCAAAAGAGATCGTGTTGAATATTAGATTACTATGAGTAGTATTGGCATCTTAATGATATTATTAAGTCTACCAATACATGAACATGGATGTCTTTCCATGTATTTATTATAGAACTTTAATTTCTTTCAGCAATGTTTTGTAGCTTTCAAGGTACAACTCTTTTACCTCCTTGGTTAAAGTTATTTCTAGGTATTTTATTCCTTCAGATGTTATTATAAATGGAATTGTTTTCTTAATTTCTTTTTCTAATTGCTCTTTGCTAGAATATAAAAAATGCAGCTGATTTCTGCATGTTTATCTAGTACCCTGCAAATTTGTTATACAAATTAATTAAATCTAGTTGATTTCTTGTAGATTCTTTAGGGTTTTCTAAATATAGGATCATACCCTTTGCAAACAGATACAGTTTTACTTCACCTTTTCCACTAGTGGTGCCTTGTATTTATGTTTCTTGTCTGACTGCTCTGACTAGCACTTCCAATACCATGTTGAATAGCAGTGGTGAAAGCCCACACCCTTATCCTGCTCCTGTTAGGGGGAAGTTTTCACTCTTTCACTACTAAGTGTGAGGTTAGTAATGCACTACCTGTGCATTTTGCATGAGTGTCCTTTATCATATTGAAGAAGTTCCCCTCTATTCATAGTTTTTTGAGTGTTTTTTTTTTTTTTACCATGAAAGGGTATTAGATTCTGTCAAATAGACTCTTTTGTGTCAATTGAAACAATCATGTTTATTTTATTTTATTTGTTCTATAATGTCATATATTACATTGACTGATTTTCTTATGTTAAACCACCATTGCATTTCCTGAAGTAAAACTCACCTAGTCATAAAATATAATCCTTTTACTATGCTGTTGGATTTAGTTTGTCAGTATTTTTTTGAGAATCTTTACGTCTACATTCATAAGAAATATTGATCTATATATTTTTTCTTTTCTTTTTTTTTTTTGCCTGCAATGTCTTTCCCTGGCTTTAATATCAGAGTAATGCTATTTTCATAGAATGAGTTTGGAAGTATTCACTCTTCTTTTTTATTTTGAAAGAGTTTGAAAAATATTAATGCTAATTCTTTTTTAAATATTTGAAAGAACTCGCTGGTGAAGCTACCTGGTTCTGGAATTTTTTGTTGTTGTTGGAATATTTTGCTGACTGACACAATCTCTCTGATTATTAGAAGTCTGTGAGATGTTCTATTTCTTCTTGAATTAGTTTGGGTAATTTGTGTGTTTCATGGAATTTGCTCACTTTTTCTGGATTATGGAATTTCTTGGTATTCAATTATTTATAGTATTCTGTTATAATTATTTTCACTTCTGTAAGATCAGTAGTAATGTCCCTCCTTTCTTTTTCAATTTTAACTATTTGTGCCTTCTTATTTTTTCCTTGTCAGTCTAGTTAGAGATTTTTTTTCAGTTTGTTGTCTTTTTAGGGATTCAATTTTTGGTTTTGTTGATTCTCTCTATTGTTTGTCTATTCTCTACTTCATCTATTTCTAGTTTAATTCTTATTATTTCCTTCCTCTGCTAGTGATGGGTACAGTTTTATTTTTTCCTTCTAGTTCCTTAATGTGTAAAGTTGGACCGCTGACTTGAGATCGTTCGTTTTTGGAATATAAGTATTTACAGCTGTAAATTTCCCACTGAGCACTTCCTACACTACATCTCATAAATTTTAGTGTGCTGTGTTTTGTTTTCATTTGTCCTAAATATTTTTCAGTTTCTTTTATGATTTCTTCTCTGACCCATTGGTTGTTTAAGAGCATGCTGTTTTTCCACATATTTGTTAATTTTCCAGTTTTCCTCCTATTATTGATTTCTAGCTTTATTCAGTAGTGGTCAGAAAAGATAATTTATATCATTATAATCTTTTTGATTTTATTGAAATTTGTTTTATGGCCTAACATATGGCCTACTCAAGAGAATGGTCCATGTGCACTTGAAAATAACATATATTCTGCTGATGTTGGGGGCAGTGTTACACACCTGTTCTAGTCAGTTTGCAATGTTGTTCAATTCATGTATTTCTGTATTAATCTGTCTAGTTATTCCATCTATCTTTCAAAGTGGTAGTTGAAGTCTCCAAGTATTATTGTAGAACTAATGCATCTTAGCAAAATGTTTTGTAAGCTCTTCTCTCCTGAGATGAGACATTTGGCTACTGTAGGTATTGTGGGTATATCTGGGGCTGAGAGGCTAATAAACTGAGAAGAAAGCACCATCCAAGAGTTTGGAAATTTGAGATGAGTCCTTTGCTGCATCACATACTGAGAACAAAAATCCTGTAGTCAGTAATATTGTGTCAGCAAGAAATTCAGAAACTGTAGCCCATGGGAAAGTGAAACACTTTTTAGTGAGGTTGATGTTCTGTTACACTTTCTCCCTCAAAGCATTTGATTTTAGCTGTAGACATAAATTGAATAGAAAAGACGTGATTGCTTGAGAATAAAAAGAGTGTCAATATATTTGAAAAGGACCAATATATTTGATATACTTATTGATTAATAAGGATATGAGGTAAAGGTAAGAAGAATAAATTACCAATATCAGGGATAAAAATGGGATATTACTACAGATCTTATAAATATTGAAAAATCAGTGTATGTTGTGAATAATAGTTTTGTCTATGAATTTGAATATTAGATAAAATTGGCAAATTTCTAAAACATACACATACACACTTTCCTAACACAGACACTAGATGATATGAACAGTTCTATAACTATTAAATAATTTAATTACAAATTAAAAACACTCCCATATAAGAAATTAAAACTCTAGGCAACTTGGCTTCATCAGTAAATTCATTTAAAAAAAAAAAAAAGGTAACATCAATCTTTCCCCAAATATTCCAGAGAATGGAAAAACCATGGAATACTTTCCAACTCTTCACAAAATCTGGCAAAGATATTTTAAGAAAAAAATTACAGGCCACTCTCTTTTAAAGTAAGAGCAAAATGTTCCTTTAAATTACAAACAAACCTTGGGTTTATAAGTGCAATGGAGAGCTGGTTTAACATTTAAAAGTAAATAAGTTGAATGTAGGAATTTCTGCCTCTCAACGTGGAAATTTCAGATATGAATTCTGAAAGGTGATTGTGGTATCTGCCTGTCTTTGATCTTGCAGATAAACTTTTGGAGTCGGGGAAGGTCTTCATTGTATTCAACTTGACAGAATTGTGTAATGATTCCTTATAACAACTTATTCATTTTATTGTTTCAAGAGCACAAACACAGCAGCAAATCAGAGACATGAAATATATTATTTATATTGTGCTGATAGATGGCTGAATCCCCTGGAATCACTGATTGCTCTGCCCAGAGACTGCTTCATGGGCACACACTTGTGCAGTCTTAGTCTATTGCTCTGCCCCTACCATCTAGAAATCCTTCCTACTTTATGAACAAGGTGGTCCGCATTTTTATTTTGCACAGAGTTCTGAAAAATATGTAGCCCTTCCTGTCTTGCCCTTTGTTAGGCTGTTGTTTCCTGCTCGGATAATGCTGGAGACAACCAGATTTGAAGTGAGTTCCCCACCTGGGGAAAGTGTGTCCTACACGACTGACTCAATGGCTAGATGGCCAAGCATCTGCCCCTTAGGAAGTGATGGGCCCTGGGATGGGGGTGCTACACACTGTTGAGTGCTGCTCCTGGGTGGTGAGTAAATAGGCTGGACTGGCTCGGAAATACAATTTCTTCTTCCTGTGCAATTTTGATGATCTCACATATACAGACTTTGTCCCAAGCTGGTGCTTTACTTATATAACTGAATATGCTAAGAAAAATTTGAAAGTTAAATGTAGTTTAATTTTTTCTTTATGTTATATTTTGTCCAAAGTCACAAATGTCAGTAAAATACAGTAAAAGATGCTCAGCAGTTTTGAGTCAGAAGTGTGGGATACATAAGAAATTGTTCCCAACCTCTTTCTTGGACCTGAATCGTTCTATTAATTTTTTAGTTATTGAACAAAATATAACTAAGCAATGACCAGATTCCCCCTTGATATTAAACATGGGGTTATAAAAATCCACAAAATTGAGTGAAGAAGTAGACATTCTCTTAAACTACAAACAGAAGTGTAAATTAGTGCAACTTCTCTGAAGAACAATTTGACCACATGCCTACACATAACTTAAAAAACTTGCAAATACATATAAAATTATGCATAGTCTCTATTTCTAGGAATTTACCATAAATATAATATAAGGGCAATATGTTGATTTTAAACTTTATATATGTTTATTTCATCATTACTATATACGTGCCTAAAAATAGTATAACATTATTACATAGTAAGTTATACTTATGGGATTAAGTACTATGTAGTACAGTTATGCATTGCTTAATAATGGAGACATATTCATAGAAATGTGTTGTTAGGTGATTTTGTCATTGTGCAAACATCATAGAGTGTACTTATACAAACCTAGGTGGTATAGCCTCGTGTAAGTGCATACCTGGGATATATGGTATAGTCTATAGCTTCTAGGCTACAAACCTGTACAGCATGTTACTATACTGAATTGTGTAGGCAATTATAACACAATGGAGAGTATTTGTATTTCTAAACATATCTAAACACAGAAAAGTTACAGCAAAAATACAGTATTAAAATCTTATGGGATCACTGTCTTATAGGCTGTCTTTGACAAAATGTCATTATACGGCAATTATGTTGCATATAATTCTGTACTCATAAACATAGATTATCATGATATATGATTAAGAAAATCACATGCTACAGTCAGGAAGATATAATTTGCCAAATATGTGTGTGCATATATATATATATACACACACATATACACACACACGAACACATGTAAAGCTTCTAAAATAGTATCTAGCCAGTAATTGACACTCAATAAATGTTATGTATAATCGCTCAAAAAATCTAGGTACTTTTCCCAGAACTGTGGTTATTTGTTGATGGTAGGATTATGTGTGGTTTTCTTGTTACTTTTGTTTACTTTAAATTTTCAACAATGAACACCTTTTGCTTTTACAAATTTTAAAGTAAAATTTAGATTGTTTTAAACCTTTAAATAGTTCACTACACTTACATTTTCTTCATTTATTACCAGGTCAAATTGAGCAGTAGCTTTTTTTACAGACATGCAAAAATTTAGTAAATTGATACGCTTTGACACACTTACTGATTATGAGACAAGGGCTCTAAGTCGGGCAGGCACCCTGGAGAGGTTAAGATGGAGAATGGCTGCAGTGGTATCTGATGTCACAGGAATACAGCTTCTCTACGGAAACCAGAGAGAAAAGGGCTGAGAGTGAGAAACCAAACTTTAGGGGAACATCATCATTTAGGACATGAGGAGAGAAGACTCTGTAGATAAGAGAAAGCAGGATTCTAGGTGTAAACAGAAAAATGTAGAAGTGAAGCTTCATGGATTTAAAAAGCGATGACTAACAGTAAAATAAAACACAGTTGGAGAGAAAACTGAGGATGGAGATAGGTTCTTGAACACTGTAACTGTCTGATTCCTGCTGACTTTCGAGAAAGCACGTCCCGCGTTTCACAAGATCAGGGAGCGTACCTCAGGTGAGGACTTGGAGACACTGAGAGAAGGGATGATCAACTCAGACAGGAGTAAGCCACAGGTGATTGACCAGGACACGCTGTGGAGAGACGGGAAGGAATTTATAAGGAGGGAGAGAGGGACCACAGAATGGAAGAGCAGAAAAACAACAGAGGGCTCTCCTGGAGGGAGAACAAAGGGATAGAACAAGGAGCAGAGCTGGAGGGTGTGGCTACGATAAGGAGAAAGGGCGATTTTTAAAGAAAGAAGCGGAGGAAGAGGTGGATAGTAATATTCGCATCGATTTGTAAGCATGCAAGAAGACAGAGTAAGAGGACTTCGTAATTGATTTGATGTAAAATTGAGAGATTAGAGGAGTCCAGAGCGATTCTCTAATTTCTCTCTGAGGCACAGGCGATGCTAAGTGAAAGAGAGAGCAGAGGAGGAGCATGTTCGGTAACAATACGTTTATATCAGACGTGTTGAGTTGAGTTTTACGTGCCTTTGATGTGCCCAGGTGAAAATTGCTAGCGCAGATGAATTTATTAATCTGAAATACAGGGCTGAGATCTGGGCTGGAAATGTGGTATTTAAGGATTATTATTAATACTCTTAAGAATCTTGGCTAGATAAGATAATGAAGAAAAAGCACTGAAGGAAAAGGGCACACAGCCAAGCTCTGAAGCCAGGGGGATGCTGACAGGTAGGGTGACCTGAAGAGGAGCCCATAAAGGGACCACCATGGGAGATCCAAGGGGAGATGAGATTGGCTCACGGCCCGTAAGCCAAGGAGCTAGAGCACTGTAAGGGGGAGCAACAGTGTCCGTCTCGGGGACAGAATGAGCCAGCAGTGATGGGAACGTGAGATCAGAAAATCCTGGGATGAGAGTGTGGCCTTTAGGTAGGAAAGAGTATTTGGCAAATGCTGGAAACGGCGGGTCCCAGTTCCAGGTAGCTTGGAGAGGAAACAGAACCTCAACCAAGGGTGACGATGTGGCCAGAGGGAAAGGGTTAGGGTTATTATCACACAAAGAGCAGATATGGTAAAAATGAGGGAATGAGCGTGGTAAAAAATCAAAACTTCCAGAGGAAAAATTCTGGAAGAGTAATTTTCAAATGTAAAGCAGTTAGATAAACTAGTAATCTCAAATTCATGATTAATGATAACATAATCAATGTATAATTAATTCCAAAACTGGGAAAGAAATATCCATATCATGTTTTATATATGCTCATTGGGTTGTTTTCTTAATTATATTGTGCATATAGCCTATCTCCTTACTTTAAAACATTTACAACTTTATTAGCATATAATCAACAAAGATATTCAAAGCATACAATTTGATATATTTTGACATATATTAATATGCCTGTGAAACCATCACCACCATCAGGATAATGAGCAGATCCATCATCTCCAAAGGTGTCCGCATGCCTCTCTGTAAGTCTCCTCCCTACCACCCCTTCCCATCCCCTCCCCAAGGTACTATGAATCTGATTTCTTTCATTAGGGATTAATTTGCCCTTTAAGATATTTATACAGTAGAAACATATAATATGCCCTCTTTTTTTGTCTGACTTCTTTCATCCAGACTATTAATTTTCAGATTCATCTATTTTGTTGCATCTATCAATAGTTCTTTTCTTTTTATTATTTAGTGTTAATTATCTGAATATAGCACAATTTGTTTAGCCAGTCACTTGCGAATGTAGCCACTGGGTTATTTTCAGTTTGGGGCCATTACAAATAAAACTCCTATGCATTTCCTCATGCATGTCTTTATGTGGACACATGATTCCACACGTCTTGGGTAAATACCTAGAAACAGAATGACTTAGCCAAATGGTAGGTATGTATTTGGCTGTTTAAGAAACCGTTCAGTGTTTCCCAGAGTTGTTACACCATTTTATGTTCACAGCAGTGGATGAAAATTCCAGCTGTTTCACATTCTCATCAACACTGGATGTGATCAGCCTAACCGTAGATATATTAATAGGTATGTATAGTATATTATTGTGACTTTAATTTCTATTTTCCTAATGATTAATTATGGTTAACATATCTTAACGTGCTTGTTTGCCCTCCTTATATCTGCTTTGGTGAGGCAGCTATTCAAATATTTTGTTTATTTATTTTTGTATTGAGTTGTTTATAATAATTAAATTTTAAATGTTCTTTTATGTAATGTGGATACATTTCCTGGATCTGATGTGTAATTTATGAATATTTTCTCTCAGTCTGTGCAGTTCTTAATTTTAATGAAGCCCTACTTATCAATTTTTTAAAAAGTTTGATGGATCACAGTGTTGGTGTAATATCTAGGAAACTTCTGCCTCACTCAGTTCACAACATTTTTATTCTGTTTTTTCTTGATGTATTGTGGATTTAAGTTTATATTTATATGTATAATCCATTTGGAGTTAAATTTTTATGTTGGGAGTTTTGGGGAATTAAGGTTTTATATGTTGGAACATAACATGTATTTCTATTTTATAAATATCTTTAAAATGCATGGGCAACATAGCGAGACTCTATCTCTACAAAACATTTTTTAAAAATTAGCTGGGCGTGGTGACATGTGCCTATACTCCAAGCTACAGGCTACATCCTACTCCAAGATGACAGGATCTCTTGATCCCAAGAGTTTAACATTATAGTGAGCTTTGATTGTGCCACTGCATGCCACCCTGGGCAACAGAGTGAGACCCTGTATCTTAAAAAAAAAAAAATCAAAGTTTTATTCTGTGTGTTTTGTTTTGTATTTGCATCTACAATTCCTCTGACATCAGAAATACATATGGGTTGTTTCCGTTGTCTGTTTCTTCTTTTTTAAAAAAATCATTGGTTTCTGTGCTCAGTTTCTATGCCTACTATATTTTTATTGAATGCTAGACATTGTGTATTAAAGAAATAGTAGAGACTCCAGCCAATATAACTTTTGACCATAAAAGATTGACCATTTTTTCATTGGCCATAAAACATGGGTGGTAATCATCTTCCTCTAATCAGGTAGTAGGATGGGTTTCCATTTGAGTGAGGATCTGTTCATCTCCAGGCTGCACCTGCTCTCAATGCAAGGCCCTCCAGAACTTTCAGTTGAGAACCTTCATTTTAGCAGGAGAGATCTTTGATCTAATTTATCTTTTTAAAAGATCATTTGCTATTGGTGAGGATGTGGAGGAATTGGGATCCTTATGCACTATTGGTG
>CAUYRT010088658.1:0-62191 GCA_963574885.1 Lepilemur ruficaudatus
GCAGTGTGTGCGCTGTTATTAAGTTTTTATCGCATCTATCCTGCGGTGATACTCAGCCAATTACACTACCTAAATATGGATAAAGGAATAAAATAATTCCACTGACATTTGCAAAAAATAGAAAAAAAAAAAAAAAAAAAAAGAGAGAGAGAGAAATTAAAATGGGAAAAGAGAACTATAATCAGGATTTCTTTCCCCACTCCATGCTGAAAATTCAAGAGATTTATATATCAAACTAGGGTGAAATACACACAAGTTTCAGCACTATATTCAACTAGTTGACAATATAAGGATATTTTATGGACTATTTCATAGAGACTCAATTTAATTTAGTAAGTAGATATAGTTTTTGTTGCACAGGAAATACTATATAAAATATAACATGCTTTGCTAATATCAAAGACAACATCTAAAATCTAAATGGTCTGGCAGTTTACAAAGAAGGCAGTAGTTTCAACCATCCCTTCCAAATCAGGTTAGCTCAAACACTGTATCTTAATGGCCATGCTGGAAGAATTTCTTCTAGGCACAGGTGACAAACATACTCATCTACATCAGAAAAAAAGAGAGGAGAAAAGCAAGAAAAAGATATGAAGTGCATTTTAAAACCTAAAGCAATGAGAAAAATAAGTTCCAGAAAGTAGAAAACTAGATTTTCAATAGCATGTCTAATCAATAGTACCTTCCTCAGACATGTCTGCTTTAGTCTTTTTAAATAACTTTTCTTCCCTAGTTTTTACCTCTCCTCTATTTTATTACTTTGTGGTTTGTACTGTAGCAGTTATTTGCGACTAAAACTTAACTTTCCTACATTCTAACTTCCTAAGGGAAATTCTCTATCTTCTATAATTGCTTAGACTAGTCTCTTGCATACTGCTACATCTGAAGGCTATATATGACAGATAAACACGATTACAGAAAGCCCACAAAAATAGACAAGTTTTCTCCGGTTAACACAAAGCTACAGTTTGTTCAGATCATGACATAATTTCAAAAACAGTTAGCGTAATACAATGGACTCTAGCAGTGTCATAGATATCTGCTGACCTTCCTGCGCTATGACTAATTCCTCTTATGATCAATCAGAACAGATTATGTTGTGTAGAAGCTCTGGCCACAAAACACAGTTAAACCAATTGGCACACAGAGTGTAGACGTCTATGTTTTTAAACAGCTTTGTTCTAGCCAACTAAAATGAACTGGCTACCAGTAACTATGAAAAGCTATGTAAAATTCATGTTGAAAGCTATGAAAAAAACGAGAATAGAGAAAAGGAAAAGAAACTGGGGAGATCTCCATTCTGGCCATTATCATTAGACTGACTTTTGCAAGCAAAAATGCATTCAATATGGAAGCTGACTATACTTAGAAAGAAATCCAAAGTGGTATGCTCTCTCGCTCTGGGAGGCCAGATGGACCTGGGTTTACCCGTTTCTCTTTATCTATTTCATCATAAAGCAATAGAAATAATAAAAGTTCATACCAAATGGGGTTTTTATGAAATTTAAATTAGGAAATGCATAAAAAGGGGTTAGTGCCCAGAACATACTAATGAGAACTACTATTATTAACAATACTTTTACTTGATCACTTTTGCCAATTACCCTAAATGATAGTAGCCAAAGAGCCTCCTTATTTGCTTTTTGTTTTTATTTTTGATACTAAAATATTTCAAGTTCGAGATCAACTATTTTGAATACTTTGGATGACTATTCTTACTAATTTTAAATTTCAGTAGAATGATGAAGGCCTCTTCCATTAAAAACTACACAATTTTCAATAAAGATAGAAGAAAAATTAGGTACTAAAAATAAAAAAAAAAAAAAACATGGCCTTGCTTTTCTATGGCCAAGAGTTCTCTATAAAATATTGAATGGCTAATTGTATTTTTGTTTCTTTTTTTCCATCTTTCAATCTAATCAAGAGTCTCCTAGAGAAGAATTCTCAAATCACATGGCTTATCTACTATTCTGTATTCTCTCTCTCCAGTTAACACAGATTTTAAACCTGTTTTATAAAACCCCTTTTTACCATACTAAATACACTTCCTGGATGAAAGTAAAATTAAATTATATTCACATAAGGATTTAGTTATAATCTAACTGTATCAGTATCACTGAGAGTAGGAGTTATTAATGAGAACAAAGAACTGTCATCATAAGTCTAAGCTTATAATATTTGGTAAAGTCATAATTTCTTTAATGTTACAAGTCTACCTTTTCACATTCATATTTTTAAAACTGTATTATTTTCTAGGACTCATAAACTCACTGATTCTTTACTCTAAGTATTTTCTCATGCCCTGCTTAGTAGAAATACAGAAAATCGTCAAAAACAAAGTCTGGGAATTAACAGAGAAAAAATTTGAATTTGAGTACAAAAATATACTTTTTTCTCTCAAAATGAATGGAAAAGAGATGTGCAATTCCTAGTATATATGATGGAATTGGAATTAGTCTTATATTAATGTTATACCCTTGGTAAATCATAGTCATGTACAAAGTTTATTATTTTACCCAAAAGATTAAGCCTAAGTGAAAAATGGACACATTTCTCTAAAATAGCCCATATCACACTCCTGATTATTAAGAGTATACAGTTGAGGAAACCAAGACCTTCCAATTAAAATTGTATTCATTGTTTAAAAAGACATTTCTCCAGGAATAAAGTAGTTTGGATATACTGCTAAATCCCATCTAAAGGAACTGAGTACTATGACCTACACCCTGCAGAACTAAGTGTCACTCTCTATTTTTTTTTGGTCTTTGACAAAAGATCCTCACACAAGAGAAAGCATTTTCCAAAGCATTTATTTTCACAGAATTACCAATGTAAAGGTCGAATTAAATCCACCCATCACTATTACAAATGGACTAACAATGAAAACAAGAACAGAGTAGAGAAAATTCATAGTTGCCGTCAATTTCATGAATAAGAACGTATTTATCTCCTAGACCAAAAAGAACAGTATCTTGGGCCTAAGAGTCCTCCCCTTCCAGGATGTTCCAGCGTTTCCTCTGAGATTACTCCAAAACCAACCAAAAACCTCCCTTCCTTCAACTCTCTTGCACACTAACAAAAGTCTGGTAGTTATCTGCTGTTGTACCATTTCAACTATAATACTTGCTTAATAAAGGGTGATGCAATACATAGAAAAATACTATTAATATCCAACCAATGCCATTTGTACTAATTTTGGTATCCAAAAATATGTTAAAGAAAAAGGAAATTTAAGTCTGAGCCGTGAAACCAACAAAAAGGGCATAAAACAACATCCTTGAAGTACCTTGTCCTCTACATGTCGTCATATATATATAACAGTCTTTATTACAAAATAAGACATGCATTATGTTAAACTTTGTCTCATTTTGGCTTGATTAAAACTATTGCTTTGAAAATAACATTTCATGGAACTTTAATACATAGGATATAAAAGTAACAAATAAAGAATCATAAATTAGATGACTGGAAGACAGAACTGGATAGACAAAAAAAAGAGATTAAAGTCCAGAATGAATTCAAAATAAAAAAACATTAGTGAAGTTTTGATTTGAACACATCTTATGCATTTAAAATCACTTACTAATTAAGCATATTTGCAGATGGCTGTCAAAGATTTTCATGAGAAAGCAGATGTATTCACTGTTCTTTTAGTCAAAAAAACCCTATAACTACTCAAAACCATTCAATTATAATTGGCATATTAGTTTCCTGGAACAATAAATATAAGATGTAAATCTTATGAAAAGGGGATAATCTTTTTTATTCCATAGCATATCAGGGGAAAAGAATATTCATTTACATAATCTTGAATTCCTTAGTGTTCTGTATGACCTGCAGAGAAAAAATATAGTTCCGAAATAAAATAAACATAATGTTACTTCCGAACATTTAATTCTTTTGGATTCATTTGTCTTTTGGCTATAACGTTATATATTGAGTTAATGGGGTTTTGTGAAACTTGCGTTTTCATTATTTAAAACCTAAAGAAATAAAAAGGGTAATATAAAGTTATTTTATTAACTATTCAATATGATTTTAAATTACTGATTACATTTTTCATTGAAAGTTTATTCTACCACTATTTTTATTCTTGACTTCAACAAACATTTCAAAGCATATACTTATGTCCCACAATTAAAACAGAAATAAAAACATCAAAAAACTAGAAACTCAGCAGGGAGCTATGTACCAGTGTTGTGATGCTGAGACTAAGCCTTTAGCCAGCAAAACTGAAGATTACATGGGCCCATATACAGTATAGTTTGTCAGAAACAAATTATCCTCTCAGAAGGAAAGATGCTTAATTCAGTTCCTCAAAATTCTCACAGATTAAGAGTAAGTGAATATGAGGTCATAATGAAAGATAACCTAATACACAGCTTCCTATAAGTGAGTAAGGTGAAACAGCGAACCAACTTTAGATACTAAAATTAACAGATATAAACTATGAATGAAATGTTAAAAAAAGAAATTCCCAAAATAAGCAGTTAGAGATGATTAAAAATGAACAGGAAGATTTAAAAAATAACCAAATAGAACTTTTACAGAAATAATGAGTATAACTGTTAAAAAAAATCAAGTTAAAAGCAGATATAGATAGGTGACTTAGTAAAGTAGAAGACATAGCTGAAATTACTCATAAAACATTACTGAAAATAAGGAAATAAAAATATAAAAGAAGTTAGGAGACTTGGAGAAAAATAAGATGTAATCTATTCCAATCAGGTCCCAGTGAAAAGATGAGAAAATATTTGAAGAGGTAATACCTGAGAAGTTTCCAGAATTGATGAAAGACAAGAATCTATAGCTTCAAGAAGCATACTATACCCTAAATAAGAAAAAGATGCACAACATACTATATTATTAATAAAAACCTCATTATACTTAAAACAAGAGACGTTCTTAAAAATAATCAGTGAGAAAAGTCAAATAACCTACAAAGGAATCTCAGCCTGGAAGCAGATTTCCCAACGCTAAATGCAAATTCTCTCAGAGGAAAAGCATCCTTACTTCAGGACCTCAAAATTCTAACTTAAACAAATATGAACTCATGATGGATTATTGCAATGAAATGTCACAAAAAACACAATACACTGTGACAGAAAATGGTCAACCTAGAAATGTTTATCCAAACAAAATTATTTTACAAAAGAGAGAAATAAAGATATTTTCAGAAAACAAAAACTGAGAGTGTTAATCATCAAGAAATCTTCATTGGAGAAATTTTTAAGAATATACTTCAGGAAGAAGGAAAAGGATCCTAAAAGAATGGTCTAAGATGAAAGAAGGAATGGAAAATAATTAAAATGGTAAGTGCGAATTATAAATCTAAGTAAACACTGTCTAAATAAAATGATAAAGTCTAATTTGTGATGTAATAAAAGGACAGAATGAATACAGACCATAACACCTTATAACTGGGAACAGGGATGATGGGCATTAAGGATGTACAAGGTTTTCTGTTGCTGTTCTGGAGGAGATGTTAAGATACTCATAATTTTATATTTTATAAATGTAAATATACAGGGCAAAATTTCAGGGGACTCCACTAAAATAAAATAGAAGCTTAATCCAATCTAAATAACAATAATAAAAGTTCAATACCAATCCATACTCTCCTCACTGGGTTGGGGTGGGGGAGTGGAGAAGAAGAAAACTTGACGTTGAAGAGATGGCACAGCAGACAATTAGAAAAACAGGTATATTAAATGAGAAGAGTTACAACAAATGATTTTTTTATATTAAAAAGTGGGGGAGGGGGAGGGAAAAAGGAGAAGGATGAGGAGAGTCACATCTCAAAGTATACTAAAAAATGTACTGGAAATTTTAGGGCAACTACTAAAAACATTTAAAAATAAGTATAATTGATATGTTAAGGGAGAAGAGAATATGGAATCAAATTAAACCTGAAGTAAGCATAAGAAATAAAGTTAGAGCAGAAATAACTAAGACTGAAAACAGAAAAAGAACAGAGAAAAATCAATGGAACCAAAATCAAATTCTTTGGAAAGATCAATAAAATTGATAAACTTCTACCTCTAGCCAGGCTAAATAAAAAAGACAGAGAGGGAGAAAACAAATGAATTATATCAGAAATGCAGAGAGGGCCACCATTACTGATCCTATTGACATTAAAAGAATAATAAAGGAATATTACAAACAAGTCTATGTCTGTAAACTTGATAATGTTCTAGATGAAATGGACCAATTCCTTGAAAGACAAAAACAACCAAAAGTCACACAGGAAAAAACAAATAATCTGATTAGGTGTATATTTAGCAAAGAAATTTAATCACTTGTTAATAACCTACCAAAACAGAAAACCCGGCCCAGACAGATTCATTTGCAAGTACTACCAAACATTTAGGAAAGAAATTATACCGTCAACAATCTCTTCCAGGATATAGAAATGCTTCCTAACTCATTTTGTGAGGCTAGCATTCCTGTAATAAAAAACAAAACAACAACCAAAAAAACCAACACATAAATAAAAACATTTCGAGAAAGGAAAACTGCAGAGAATTATTTCTCATGAACATACATGGAAAAGCTCTCTATAAAATATTAGCAAATTGAATCAATGTATAAAAAGAATTATACACAATGACCAACTGGGATTTATTCCAGGTATGCAAGACTGCAAGACTGGTTTAACATTTAAAAAACAAACTGATGTAATCCAGGCTAAAGAAGAAAAATTATGTGATCTTACTAACAGATATACATACACACAAAAAAAGCACTAGTCAAAATCCAACATTCATTCATGACAAAAACTCAGGAACCTAGCAATAAAGGGGAACTTGCTCAACTTGATATAGAACATCTACAGGAAAAAAAAAAGTCCTACAATTAACATCCCATGTAATGGTGAGAGAGAAACAAGATCCTTTCCCATTAGACAGGGAGCAAGGCAGAGATGTTGCCTCTCATCACTCATATTCAATATTGTACAGGAGGTCCTAGCTAATGCAGTAAGACAAAGAAAGGAAATAAAAGGTATACTAATTGAGGAGGAAGAAATAAAACTTTGTTAGCAGATGACACGATTGTCAATATAGAAAATCTAAAAAATTAACCAAGACACTCCAGGAATTAATAAGTGATCATATCATAGCAGGATTGCAGAGTAAACGTTAATATACAACAGTCAACTACTTTCTTATGTATCAGCAAGGAAACATTGGAATTTGAAATTAACTAACAGATGCCATTTATAGTAATACCATGTAAATGAAATATTTAGACATAAATCTAACAAAATATACAGAAGATTACATGAAGGGTGAAATTGTGATGAGGAAAATATTTAAATAAATGGAGCCATATTCCATGTTCATAGATAGGATGACTCAATATTATTAGGGTATCAGTTCCTCCCACATTGATGTATAGATTCAACACAATTTCAGTGAAAATTCCACCAAGATATGTTGTGTATTTAGGCAAATTGATTCTAAAGTTTATAAGAAAAGTGTTTATGTGGAAAGACCTAGAATATCCAAGAGAATAATGAAGAAAAAGAATAAAGTTGGAGGACTGACACTACTCAACTTCAAGGTTTACTATGGTAGTTTCAAATGATCTTCTGTAATTCTGTGGCATCAGTTCTAACGTTTCCTTTTTCATTTCTGATTGAGTTTATGGGAATCTGCTCTCTTCTTTTCTTGGTTAATCTAGCTAGTGATATATTTATTTTATCTTTTCAAAAAAACAACTTTTCATTTCATTGATCTTTTGTATTATTTTTTTTGGTTTCAATTTCATTTAGTTCTGCTCTTATGTTTGCTATTTCTTGTCTTCAGCTCACTTTGGGTTTGATTTGTTCTTGCTTTTCTAGTTCTCTGAGGTGTAACATTAGGTTGTTAATCTGTGATCTTTCTGTCTTTTTTGATGTAGGCAAAGTTTAGTGCTATGAACTTCCCTCTTAGGACTGCTTTTGCTATATCCCAGAGATTTTGGTAGCTTGTGTTGCTACTGTCACTCAATTCTAAAAAATTTTAAAATTTCATCTTGATTTCATTATTGACCCAAAGATTGTGCAGCAGTAAGTAGTTTAATTTCTATGTATTTGTGTAGTTTTGAGAGTTCCTCTTGGAACTGGTTTCTAGCTTTATTCCACCGTAGTCTGAAAAGGTATATAGTGTACTTTTGATTTTTTAAAAATTTGCTGAGAATTGTTTTGTGGCCTAACATATGCTTTATCTTGGAAAATGTTCTAGGTGCTAATGAGAAGAATATGTATATATTCTACAGTTTGGGGGTAGAAATGTTCTGTATATGTAAACAATGTTTATTTTTTCTAGAGTCCCATTTAAACCCAGTGTTTCTTTGTTGATTTTCTGCCTTGATCTCTCTAGTTTTGTCAGGGAAGTGTTGAAGTCCCCCACTATTCTTATGTTGCTGTTTATTTCATTTCTTAGGTATAGCAGTATTTGTTTTATGAGTATCTTTGGGCACACAAACTTAAAAATCTAAAGGAAATGGATAAATTTTTAGAAACACACAACCTCCCAAGCTTGAATTAGGAAAAAGTAGAAATCTTGAATAGACCAATAATGAGTGGTGAGATTGAATCAGCCATTAAAAAAATCTCCCAACAGCAACAAAAAAAGTCAGGACCACATGAATTTAGAGCCAAGTTCTACCAGACCTACAAAGAAGAAGTGGTACCAATCCTATTGAAACTGTTCATAAAACTGAGGAGGGAACCCTCCCAACACATTCTATGAAGCCAGTAACACTCTGATATCAAAGCCAGCAAAGGACACAACAAAAAAAGAAGACTACAAGCCAATATCCCTCATGACCATAGACAGAGATGAAAAAAACCTCAACAAAATACTAGCAAACAGAATCCATACAACAGCACATAAAAAAAAGAAAAAAAAAATCACCACAATCGAGTGGTTTTCATCCCAAGGATGCAAGGATAGTTCAACATACACAATTCAATAAACATGATTCACCACATAAACAGAATTAAAAACAAAAACCATATGATCATCTCAATAGATGCAGAAAAAGTATTTGATAAAATCCAACACCTCTTCATAATAAAAACCCTTAACAAACTAGGCACACAAGGAACATACCTGAAAATAATAAAAGCCATATATGACAAATTCACGGCCAGTATCACACTGAATAGAGAGTAAAGTTGAAAGCACTGTCTCTAAGAACTGGAACAAGAAAGTGGGCACTTTAACAACTTCTATTCAACATAATACTTGAAGTCCTAGCCAGAGTATCTGTAAACTTAAAATTGCACTAAAAACCAAAATCTATTAATTAACAAAAAAAGGCATGGGAATGATAAAACACAAAATTTAGGGAAGTGTTTACCAATTTGGAAGAGATGTAGAATGAGAAAGAGAAAAAAACATAGGCACATACAACTGCATTAGCAATGTTCCAGTTCTTATATTGGGTAATGGTTTCACAGATATTCATTTTATTATTATGCCTTGTAACTTGCATATGTAATAGTCTTTTCAACTACCGAGTCAATTATATAAAGAAAAAAGACTCTACACTGAATATGTGTGTATATATCCTCTTTTCTTTTTCTTAAGACAACTTTATTGAAGTATAATTTACATACCATGCCATTATTCCATTTTAAGTGTACAATTAAATGATTGTTAGTAAATTTACCAAGTTTCACATAAATCAGTTTTAGAAGATTTCCTTCCCCCTATTGAGACCCCTAATTCCCATCCCCAACTACATTTCAAGCATGCCGCTCTTTTCAATTAGGTTGTAAGTGATTAAAGAGCAGATGTTTAATTTACCATAGGCATACATAAATACTAGTTAGTAATGATCAATTTCCTGTGAATATCTGGTATAAGTAGGCAGCATAATATAGCATAAAGAATACTAGCTTTGGTTTTATGTCTCTACCTTACTTCTGATTCTGATTTTTATTAGTTTTGTCAACTTGAGCAACTTCATTTAAACTATTTCTGGTTTTTCAAATGGAAATAATATTTATGCTTTAAGCATTTTATGAGGAATAAACAAAGTGTGTATAAGGTATATGTAAAATAGATTCTGGTATATTAAATGTGTGAAATAAGTAAGTCCCTTCCCCTTGTTATAGTCTGAAGATTTTGAGAGTGAGTATGGCAAAGAGTTTAAGGGCATGGGCTAGGGCCAGAATGCCTAGATTCAAACCTCAGCTCTGACTCTTACTGGTTATAGTATGGTTGCTATGTGTCTGTGTTTCTTTATTTTTAAAATGGAGATGATAAAGTAATCCTTCATAGGGTTGGGAGGATTAAATAAGCCAACTTATTTAAGTGTTTAGAATAATATTTGGTATATATTATCAGCAGTCATAATTATTTTTATCACTATTATAATTATTATCTGAAGCTGAGATAATCTGGAAAGATTTTTACATTTAAATTAGCTATTCTTAAAATTCTACCTATGAGCTAATTCTTGTACAGATGTAAATAATTCATCACAGGAGCTCTTCTCCTGTGTTTTCATACATGAAAGCCTAAATACAAACAAAAAAAAATCTGTTTTGTCATATAGAAAGGCCTACATACAAGAAAATGGTGACAAAATTATAGTGAACCATTGACTGATAAAACAATATTGCTATTTAGTGATTTATGACTTTAATCTGATTAAGCCTGTATTCTTATTATAAAATGGCTCATAACTGTAATTCAAGCAAATTACGCCTTACTTGCAGACACTAAAAAGGTAGAGTATGGTACATGAGTATATCAAATATATGAATAGCTTCAAGTAAATGAATGATGAGACATTAAAGTTTAATTGTTTATCAGAATGAACTGTAAAACAGCCTTAACTAAAAAGAGAGAGAGAGAGAGAGAGAGAGAAAAGATAAGGTAAGTCAAGCATGCTTGATTAATACAGTTCTCATTGAAGCAAATTGGCAAAATCTAATCTTTGTTCTGTACATTTTGTTTGAGGTGTACTCTACTTATTACTCATTTGTTAATATCCTTGAGACTTAACTCATTAATAAAGTGAAAATCACTTGCCTCTGTAAGGCACCATATACATGAGCATTTAGAAAATTGTCAAGGTTTACAGAAATACATGGCCATATTATTACTACCTCTGTTATGAGAGTTTATCACTGAAGTCTATAGAATACTACTACTAATTTGTTAAGTAAAGATACAAAGAATTCTAAAAAGCTACAAAACACGAAGTCCAAAAAAGTGAAATTTCATATGTTCTACAATACTGGTTATTTTCTCAGAAGAATTATTTTCAATTTTCAGTTTTAAGGCAGAAAAGTCTCCTGTCATGCAACATATTATAGGGAATCTCAGTCTACAAAGCAGATAAAAAAAACTGTAATCCTTTTCATCTCAATTTTCTTAAGACCTGCTCTATAGCTCCTAGGAATCCACTTTAAAGCAAGGAAAAGAGCTAGAAAACTGACCTGAGTTTTTCTACATGAAAACACATCATATTGTACCATTTCAGAAAACCTTCAAAGGCATCCTGGTGAAGTAAAAAATGTGCTAGGGTCAAGCTGTCTTTCTGTATTCCATGATCACTTGGTTCAGTGATCGTTCCATCAGTTTCCTCATCTTTAAAATAGGAGTAATTCTACTAAACTTTTAAGGTTATTGTGAAGGTTCAATGAAATAATACTATAATATAAACTATATGTATGGGCAGAGCTGATAACCAGAGAAAAGCATGCTTGCTATGGCAAGAGACAATATATCTGACAAAAATCACAGTTTCCTATAAGAATGAACAGGACAGGAATTAGTGAGTATAAGTGTATGATGTACATTATAATGATCTATAGAATTCAAAACATCCACAATTTATTTTGCCTGTATTTGAGATAAATTAAACCGTATTGAAGTCTTAGCAAACTAATGTGTTTATTCAAACTGCAAATCAAAGAATACATGAATAGTTTCATTGTTCCAGGTTTTAAAAAAAAGCTGTTAGCTGACAAATCTGGTCAATCTAATCATAAATTTCAAAAATTTAAGCATTTCAGGTGCCTAAACCCCTTTGTGCTAATGTAACATTTAAACAAAAACTTGAAACTTGAAAATAACACTTATTAAAATCATTTTAGCATTTTGACATGCTTAACATTTAAGAGTGGCAAGCTGCTTTGCGGGTATCTTCCAAAGTCATTCCTGGTTTTTAGTATATATCTGGTCTTATTTAAATCATCTACAATTATAGTCAAAATAAAATGAACATTCATAAGGCAAAAATAATCTTGAATTATCAGAGAAAGAGCTATTGGCAACATATTTTGTAACAAATAATGTATACATATTTATACAGAAAAATAACTAAAATTCTTAAAATAATATAGTTGACAGAAATTTTCCTTTACTAGAATATCTTTTAAAGTTTTGCATTATGTAGCACTGCCTGAAAACTTTTCAAATCCCTTAAAAAAGCTTTTTTTCCCCTCAGATTGCTAAAATTATACCCTTAAACAATATTATAAAAGAATATAGTTTGATATCTGGTCAATAAAAATTAATTTACTCTGTTCTCTCTTTTTAAACAAGGAAAAAAATCTGAATATTTTCCTACAAAGTTAAGGTTAAATAAAAACATTAAGGCAGCAGTTAAGATTGGTACCTTCCTATTGAGGTGGAATAGAAAAACCAAAACACTTATACACAACAAAATTAGAGTCCCTTATTAATTTCCTTTTGTGAAGATACTAGAATTAACAGAAATAACTTAAAGGTACTTTCTGTAATCATACAATCTTATATTCTATAAATATTTTTTATGTTTAAACTTTCAGAAATTGTATAATGTTGCATGTTACCATAAAAAGACTAGTATATAAGAAATTGAAATAATTTACTAAGATTTACCAGAGTATATTTATGATTAATTGGTTGATGTCTTCTCCCTTTTTTTCCATACCAGAGACGAGACATTTCCCTTCCAGGGCAAATTAAGTTATATCAAATCACGTAAGAACTGTTTTCAAAAGCATTCTTCCTCTGTCAAAGATAAATTTCCAGCACCAGAGCCCTACTACAGTGACAAAACAGTTTGCTAGAGACAAAGATTTGATTGACAAGACAGAGAGCTAATCACTAAGTAGTATCCATTGTAAAGCTAGTTTTGAGTGGAGACTGTAAAGCTAGGGAGGGAAGAGAGAATTTCCCATGCTCAAGTTTGGTTGCACTGTACCCAAATGTGAAAAGAAAGGGCTCAAAAGTTTAAAGACACAGAGCCTGTATTTTCAAACACCACTACACTAAGAAATACACTAAAAGTAACTCAGTTGCAAAAAAATAGTAAGAATAATTTCCAGAGTCCCTCCCAAAGTACATTAAAGTTTGCAATTAACATTTTGTTATTTGCTTATACAGCCATAACATTCTGTTCTTCATTTACAGCTAAGAATCCTATAAAATTTCATATTTTATGTGAACATTTTTTAAGCAATAAGATGTCCTTTAAGGACCCTTAGACCCTCAAATTTTATAGGATGACTATGTAAAAATCAAGCCAAACTACTACAAATAAATCCTACCCAAATATTCAAAATGACCTGAAAATTCCATTGCCTGTTACATTGTCTGTTTTTAAACAGCATTTTTTAACATCTAATTTCTGGAAAAGGTACTTATACTCACTATGCCTATCTACTTCTCTAACCAATGGTATACTAAATACAGCCAAAGAAGTGAATTTTTAAAAGATTAAATACAAACTACAAACATATATATAAACTAAAATTATCTACAGCTCAATTATAATTAGAATATCATTGTTATAATGGTACATCTGAAAATTTCTTTCATTTTAAGGTAAATGCTCCTTCCACTTCACCTTACTCCTTCCACTACACGCTGCCACCTCTTCACACACACATCACCTCTTTCTAAAACAGAATACTGCACCCCACCCACACCTCCACATGTTATTCCTCCACATTCCAGCAATGTGCGCAGATAGGACACAGAATACCGTCCCTCCTCCACATACCAACCACCCCCCTCCCTGTTCCTCCAATCCAGCCCCACCACACTTATCCTAAAATCTCTCTCCCGCAGTCCCTCATAGGCACACCATCATCATCTCAATACCAGCCTTAAAGTTCCCTTATACATATAGTGCATTGGGGTCACACCCCACAATCTCACCATGGACTCTACACAACCATCAACAATATTATAGAATTTGGGAGCACCATTTAGAAAACATGTCATAACTTCCAGCCAGATTTTCTAAAATGAAAAATATGTGTTCCAAAATGAGGTTTATATGAGATATTAAAAAAAAAAAAACACCAAGCATAGCATAGCCTATTCTGTTGGTTGTCTATTCAACATCTGTTCCCACACCTCCTATTTCCTAATGCAGCTGGGATTTTGTTCAGGTATCCTCACCATGTGTTTTGAGGAAGCTGGCTCCTACCTACAGATAGAATGGGTCCTTACAGATCTAAACCAGTGGCTTTCAAATTTTAGCCTGCATCAGAATCACCTGGAGTGTTTGTTACAATGGAATGCTGGGTTTCAAAATCAGTTTCCAATTAAGTAGACTGAAGTGTGGTCTGAGAATTTGTATTTCTAACAAATTCCCAGATGCTCCCATTGCTGATAGTCTGGGAACCACACTTTGAGAAACAACAGGTTTAAGCTATTCTGAGTATGGTTTTCTGTTTCTGGAAGCCAAAGACTTCTTAACTTATAAACACAGTATCCAGCAAACATAAAATCAGCTCGGTAAGTCTCCTTCTTGCCCTTTGTTTTTTCACAGTATTTAGAAAACACATTACTAAGTTATTTAAATTTGCCCAGACATCACAGAGTTTGAAGCAGAAGTCAACTTATTAGCATAAAATGACAGAATATAAAATAAAGCACTTTAAAAAACACTACCAGTTTACAGATCAAATGTAATCTGTTCTCAATTCAGATATTCAATTTAATAATCCTTTTCCCCTACTTTATTAGGTCTAAAATTATTAAATTACTTTATATCTGATTTCCTATTTGAGTTGGGAGTGGTTTGTTAGAAGCTATAATATAATAAATACATAACCTATCCTACTCATTATTCAAAGTAATATTTTAGAAATAACTTTCATATTTAAAATCATAAAAGTCTGGCAGCCATATATCCTGTCGCTTCTCACAATCTATATTAGATAACATTTTAGATTTTTAATGGAAATTTTATAGCTCCTAACTTCTGGCTAGCAACTACGGAAGAATATTGCTAACAGGGAAAGCAAAGCACAGGTTCAAAACTTCCCTTAAGTAGATAACACTATCAGTAGTCAAAACAGACCATATTAGGCCTAAATCCTGGATGCCAAATGCTAAGAGAAAATATATGAATAGTCTAGAACTTTCATTTGTAGTTACAAAGATACTCAATATAGAAATATAGTCATGAATCACTTAATGACTAGGATATGTTCTGAGAAATGTGGTGTTACGCAATTTTGTCGTTGTGCAAACATCATTGGTTCTTACACAAACCTAGATGGCCTACTACACACCTACGCTATATGGTATAGCCTGTTGCTCCCAGGCTACAAACCTGTACAGTACTTCACTGTACTGGATAATGTAAGCAACTGTAACACAATGGTAAGCATTTGTGTATCTAAACATAGAGAGGGTGATGTATTGTGCTACAGGTTACTACATCACTAGGAGACAGGAATTTTTCAGCTCCATTAAAATCTTAGGGGACCCAGGAGAATGTCGATATGCAGCACATGACCATATTATATATTAATAAGACAATCTGTATCAATTTATAAATTCTAATTAATTTTTTAATTCTTCTAATTTCTACTTTTTTGAATTTATTAAATTTCTTCTGGATTTATGATTTGTAACACTTTTGATTATTCAGCCAATATGAAAAGGAACACTTTTTAAAAAATTGCCTTTATTTGAGAATTGTGATTTTTCTGTGTAGTGACTTTAGACACAGTCACCTATTTCATTTTTGGACAAACTCAGTTCTTTGTGGATTTTGCTGGCTAGGCTGAAAGAGATTAGGTCTTTTTTGTTTGTTTCCTCTATTGACTCAATTTTAATTTTGGCATTACACATACTGTAATAATGATGATGATGATAATAAAATATATGTTTATAAAATGAACATCAGAATACTCACTACTTAGCAGTTTAGGAAATAAGATATTAACCAAACAGCTAAAGCTCCCTGATATGGTACTTCTTAGAAGTTGCAGCAATAACTACTGTTACAGAAGTCTTCTGAAAAACCTAATGAATGACCCAGGCAATAACTTTACTTAATAACAGCTATGAAAACAGAGCTGACTCCACAAGACAATCACCACACAGCAGTGAAAAAACAAATCCAACGATGACACAATATGAAAAATTTTATGGCCTAAAATGCTAAGATTAGCTTAAATATTTTACATTTATATAATTAAAATGGAGAACATTAGAAATTAAAGTCAAAATAGGAAGACCATATAAATGACTTAAAAAACTATCTAAGCCAGAAAACACATTCTAAAATATTTTGGATAATGGTACAGAGGTTTATATAATAAGCAGTGCTTAAGCTTTGATTAGCTGATTGAGAAAAAGTGAATAATGTCAAATACCTAAAAAAAACCAAGTTGTCTCAGAAACTAAATAGCAAATGGAATGTCTCTTTATCAATACTTTGGCAAGGGTGAGGAGCAGCAGTAAACCAAAGCCAATTTCTTCTAATACCAATCATTTTAAAAATGAAAAACACTGTTATATGCCCGATTGACATGAAATTTTGGTACACTCTTTTTTTAAAAATATTTAATCAAAAAGCATAAGCCTGGGAGGCAAAATAAGTCAATTAAAGCTGATTTAATAAATTGGTTTCTTAATTGTTTTTATTTATCACCCTAGGAGCATTGAATGTTTTATTTACTAGGCTTAGAGTATAAGATACTGAACTACATGTGGTATAAAATTAACTTTAGAGAGCACACATTTTGGAAAACTTTTCCTGCCAGCTCTTATCTCAATAGGAGTAAAAAGTTAACCCAAAGGAAGTGAGACAACAGCAATTTTAGCTTAAAAAGCTCCACATTTGAGGCCTGTGTGGTCACGCAACAAGACTGGCATGACAACTTTGAAAGCTAAGACTTTCAGAGGATTCTATTATAGACCTTCTTCAAGTTGGAATTTGGGTAGAATGATGATACAGCCCAGGAGTATGGTACCTGAAAACAGGATAAAAGTGACTCATCTTACTATATTATCATTTTTATTTCATGATAAGGAATTTAAAATGTATTTCTCTATTACAACATAAATCATAAAGCTGAATGCAAAGTTTTACATGAATCTTAAAAAAGACTTCAAAGATAATTCAGGCCTATTGTGGTGGTTGTTCCTTTAGGCTATTCCACTGCACTCATGGGGACTAGTCAAGTACATGAAACTTTTAAGGGTATTTGATGGACAAAGTTGAAGAAGACCAAGTTCAAAGATCAATGACTTATAGCCTGGTATGTTTCTTGACTTTCCTCTCCTTGTAGTGTCTCTGATTACACAACATGATAGAAGTCCTTTGGTATTTAAGGAAGCTATGCCAGCATTAACAGCATCCATATGGCTGCCTTTACTAAGAAGAAAGTATGTTTTGAAAAAAATTAAAGCACAAGATGATTTAAAAAGCCTTTCTCTGTAGTTAGCCAAATTTCTGTTTCTGGTACAGCACTCTGATAAAAGGAACACTGTGAAAAATATTTTATACAATGTAACTTTCATAACAAGGACTAAAAAACTGAACTATATTATGATCAATATAGTCTAAAGAATCTTTCACAGTCTTAGTATTATACATGTTTAAAACATCTAAAGTTGTGGCATGGGATAATAAAGAAGTTTTTCCACCCTGACTGCACAACCCAAGGAGCTTTAAAGAATACTGACAACTAGGTCCCACCTCCAATGATTTTGATTTAATTGGTCTGATGTGCGACCTGAGCAATAAGATTTTTGAATGCTCCCGGCCAAATGATTCAATATTTTTACCAAAGTTGAGAATTTGGTGTGGTTGAAAGGATATAGGCTCTGAATTACACATTAACCACTATGATTTACTACTATGAGAATTTTGGCCAGATAAAAAATAAGCTTAGAGAAACTATCTGTGAAGATGATAATCTATGCTTAAACGCATTGCTCCAGATCTATCAACTGGTAGGAAATTCAAGTGGTAGAAAAACATGTTAATAGACACCATGGGGATGCAATCAGCAAATTCCAGACTGAGACATTCTACAGAAAAAATCTGATTTCTCAAAAACTAAAATTTAAAAAAAGTAAAGAAAAGAACAGGAGGGGAAACCTACATTTAGAGAGACTTAAGAAAAATTTTAAGTAACTGTAACATTTGAAACTTAGTTGGATCCTAAGTAAAATAACAAATTGTAAAAATATATAGTGTACATGTTACATGTATTTTAAATAGTCTTACGACATTTGAAGAAATGTGCACAATTGGAGAAAAGGATAAAGAAATAATTTGAAGAAAAGAACATTTGGATGAAGTAAGTTGGTAAAGATGAGTGACTGGTACATGTGAATTCACTTTACTATTAATCTTTTTTTGTATATTTATTGAACAAAGGCACTATCATCAGGAAATAGTAGATGTCATTAAGCATCTTTCCTTACCTTCACCTCAGGACCAGCCTGACGCTTTATTGAAATGCCATTAGAACACTTCCCTTTCCAGTGGGGGGAAAAAGGCATAAAAATAATCTCCATCAAAAAACAAAAAGTAATATTTTTTACAAACTACAAAGCTCCACATAAAACAGTAAGCTCATTACACATGATCTACTCACTGACTTCCTATTGTTGGATACTGGCAGAAATCAGAGGAAAGACTATATAATAAGTAATTCCTCTCAGTTGCAAGATAAGGCTATTGAACCTCCAATAGCAGAAAAACTCATAATTCACATTTCTTTTATTTTGGGTGTTATACCAAAAACACAAAGTTGGTTCACTATGGAGAAGGGTTTCTTTTATCATTTTGTGGCTTGATTTTCTAAAAACATGTTTTCTCATCAATAGTTGCCTTGTGGATGCAATTAACTCAGGCATAACTCCCTTACAAACTAAAGGACTCTTTATCATGTTTCATACTCAAAGACACTACAAGGAGAGGAAAATCAATGTTTTACACATCCTGAGTAACATGGATAATATTTCTGAAATCCTTTCTCCCCACACTCAGGAATTATTCTGATGTATCATTAGGGACTCTTAGTCCTTGAACACTTTAAATTTGGCTAAATTTTCTCTTTCTTAGCAAACATAGGTTGGTGCTGGTCTCCCCTCTCTCTGGAATTCACCATACAAACTTTTAATATTATTCTTTCTTCTTTGCTTTATTTGTCATTTCTAACTTTTAAATTCCAGGCTTTTCTAATTATCTTCAATACGACTGACTTTCAATTTCCGTATTTTGGAATGAAAATTCTTTTAAATATTATAGAATTTGTCTTGCCATCTCAAGTGCACATTTTATTTTAATTTGGGGTTTTATGAATGCTTTGACACATTTTAGGGTAATGGTAAGAATAATATAAAATTAGGAGACAGTTCATAAAGTTAAATAGTTTAAGTACTAGGGAAAACAATCCTGGAAGATTAAAAAGGAAGATAATAAATAATTTAACATTATTGTAGTATATAGAGAATTTTTGTTGTCATTGATGTGCACGGGAAGGACGAATAAAAACAAATGGATCAAATTTACAAAGATATGTTTCTTTAAACTTATTGTAACAATAATCTTTGCAGCAGAGTTGTCCTAAAATGAAATGTACTGCCCTTTGAAGTAATACATTCCCTATTACCAGATATGTTTAAGTAGAACAAAGAATAATATAAAATGTAAAATGAGAGAAAGGCTGGACTGTCAGTTCATTCCAATTTCCAGAGTCTATGGCTTTATGATAAAATATTTACTGCAAATGATATAAGAATTTTTTCTAATCTTGAAAGAGAAGCTTTACATCCTATTTTAATCTATGCCTAAATTTATTCATTAATCCAATAAGTAGTTATTGAAAATAAACAAAATGCCTGCACCATTCTTAGCTCTGATAATATGACAGTGTATAAAACTGACAAATCTCTGCAATGTGGCCGTTACACAGAGAGGAGAAGAGGAAGAGGGGGATGTAGGGGAAGAGATAAGTTTACCATGTGCAAACTTCCCCAGTCAACATATACACTTCTGGCTAACAATATATTTCTGCTTCATTAAAAGTCAGGGATAATACAGATCTCCTAAGTATCACCACAGCAGAGTAAAGTGAGTAGAGCAGTTAATTTTAATCAGACTGATGCCCAAGTTGGTAACCATAAGTTCATAGTAAATTGTCACCTATTATCCATCCCTAGGAAGAACAAAAAAATTTTAAAAAAATCACTTCACATTTTGAAGTACTCCTGTTTCTAAAAGGGCTTTAGCCAAATTCCTCTTTTAAAAAAATTATTTTAACATTTAAAATTACTCTTTCACTTAGGCAAATATTCATTAGTTTAACAATATTTTTTAGGCATTTAGTATCCATCAGACACTAGACCCACACTGTACAAGAGCAATTTAATGAAAGATACATTTTCTAGTAGCCACATTAAAAAAGTGAAATTAATTTTAATAACATAGCTATTTAACCTAATATATCCAAAATATTATCATTTCAATATTAATTGATATAAAAATAATAAAATGTTTATATTCCTTTTTCTTTCAATTCTAAGTTATTAAAATCCATGGTACTTATATTACAGGACATCTCAATTTGGACTGGCCACATTTGAAATGCTCTGTAATTATACGTGGCTAGTGGCTACTGTATCTATAGGAAGCAGAATATTTTACACTACAGCACATCTCAATTCAGATACTAAATTTTCATAGGAAATTCCTGACCTTATTTATATTTAGACTTAGATTTATTTAAAGCATAGATTTCATGAAATTTATACTTGAAAAAGTAGATCATCCATCCAAGTTGTTCCAAACATTTAAAAGTTATCTAATAACTGTATCAAGTATCAGTTTTAAATTTAATTAAAACCAAAAATTCAATTCCTTAGTTGGATTTTAGCTACATTTCAAGTATTTAATAGTCACATACGGTTAGTAGCTACCATATTGGAGAGAGCAGTACTACTACTGAGTAATGCAGCAAAAAGTTTCCAAAATTAATTTTTTCTCTTCTATTTTACTTTCAATTGAACCAATGCTGGTTAAAGGACAAGTGAGGAGACATCTATTTTTCTATTAGAAATTATAACCTGCAGAGTGTTCCACAGACATTGAGGCAGTTCCTTTGAATCAAAATAGTCAAGAGTCTCTCATTTCCAAAGTTAACTGCCCCAACCGCGATGGAGAGAAAGCTCTCAATTCCCTTTCTTGAGTGAAAGTAGTGCAATCCACATTGCTACTGGAGATAGAAACTTCATGGTTACTTAGTTACAACTAAATCCTGTGTAATTAGCTAGCTAATACCTTTTTTCTCTAACTTTATTTCATCCTTTTCCACTCTGCCTTCAACTGTTGCTGCCTTAGTACAGGTACACATCTTTGATCACCTTAGCGGTTTTAAATGCCTCCTAAAGCTAATCTTAAAAATGTATCTCAGGGATTTTTTTTTTACATATGTAATCACCCTTGTAACCACCACCCAGATTAAGATAATAGAACATCTCCAGTACTGTATATTCACTCCTGCGCCTTAGCCACTCCCTCAACCACCAGTAACTGCTAGTATGATGGACTTCAGACTAGTTTTACCCTTTTGAACTTCATATAAATAAAATTACACAGTATATGCTCATTTGTGTCTGGCTTCTTTTATTCGACATATTATCTGTGAGATTCATCCATGTTGTTGCCTGTACTAGATCATTTCTATTGTTGTATTATTTGAAATTTTATGAATATTCCAAACTTTATCCATGCATTCTCCTGATAGGCACTTCCAGTTTTGGGCTATTATGAAAAGGCTGATACGAAGATTAATAATGTTGGTTTAAGTATGAAAAGAACCTAAAATACTCAAAAATATGTTACTTCTTTCCCTCCATTATATTGGAGTTACAGTAGAAACTGATACTGTATGCACTACACAGAACAAAATTAGACACATTCAAAATCAGGTTTGCATTTTAAACAAAAGACATGCCATGTATACTTTCAATCATTATACATGTTAAGTGCATGCACAATGAATTCATATCACATTAACAACCACAAACATTAACACCAAACGGATAATAAAATTTGACTACGTTTATTATCACATTTTAGCATCTGCTCTATATTTTCTAATGCATCAAGAAGAGATTAATCAAGGCAACAACAATACAAACATACTGTCACCTTACTAAACCTATAAGACAAAGTATGTAAAATGTGAGATGTAATCTTAAAAGGGGCTACAAAAGTTTTTAATATTAGTTTGGCCACTTAAACAAGTTTATTAAATTTGAGCACATAAATTTTTCTACTTTGTAAAATTAGGACCAGCTTATTTTCCCTAACATTACCATTGCGAAATTCAAGTCAGTAATGCGTAGGTCCAGAACTTAGAAAAAGTAATTTGCATGGATGTGTTGAATTATCCTCCCTCCATGCAAGAGATAAAATGAATCAGATCTGAAATCAATGTTTTATGAAAATTAATATAACAGCAATTAATATTTCCTTCTTTGATATAATGTTACTCTTTCCTAAACTTATATTCTAAAATATATTCAATAAAAGTCATTTCATTGCTAATGGGCTGCTTTTCTAGCATTGCAAAGCAAACGCAGAATGACAAATATTAAACTGAAGTTACTGCACAGATTCAATAACCACATATACACACGGACAGTGAACCTGAACCTTTAAAAAAATTATTCTTTTGTGCAAAGATCACTTGCATTTTGTACTACCACAAAGCTGTAAATTCATACAATGTAAAAAAGATGAGTGAAATCATCATCATTTTTCTTCTTACCTCCCATTCTCTGGCTGCTGCTTGATTACTAGAATCCTCATTTGTTTCCGACTCTTCAATCTTCTTTACTATTATAAATCCAGGTTCTCTGGTGTATTCACCAGTATCTTCTGCATATATTTCTGGACTCCACTGAATGAAGAAGGCATACAAGTGATCTGTCCTGTTAGAAGAAGTGACTATTAATAGACCTAGTACTCGGTGCTGCTAGAATAAGAAAATTATACTTGTAAAATATCTTAATAAAACTTAAAAGACTTAAAATATACACAAAATATATGCTGCTTTATATAAAAAGATAAAGCCCACTATTAAGAAGACATTAATTTAAAATTTATTTAGCTATGTTCTGTTAAGTTTTTTTGAGAAAATATTAAGATTCCCTTGGCATGCTTTTGAAGTTCAGACGCTGTATATAGTAATGTTTTTCTTCTTTAAAGACATTAGTGATAAAAAAGGAAATTAGATCCATAACTTTGATCTCATTCATTCAACGATCTCATGATCTAAAATATAAGTAAACAATTTACTAATTGCCTGTTTCGAAACATGAGCATTGTACAGAATTTTTCCAACTTAATAGAAATTTAATGTCCTTAACTTTCAAATGATACCAGGAACATACAATTTTCAGGGACAGATGATTTAGTTTTTTAAATCTATGGTTTCCGGTTTCAATGTTTTGTTTACTAGTAAGATAGCTGTTGCATTCCCTGATAAACATATTTCAGAGTCAAATACTACTTCAATTATTTATGCTTTCCTGGCTTTAATTAACAAGGGTCATTGAAAATTGATTATAAAACTCTCAGTTAACATATACCAATGAATAATAATGATTCTGGAAATTATATCTTCAATCTAATAATTTTTTGTCATTCCTTATGTAGTATAGCTAACATATTAAAAGGATGTTAAGTTTTATCTTTCAGATAACTTTCACTTTTAAAATAGCAATTTTCATAAGTTACATGCATATAATAAGGGTCAGAATCTTAATAATACTAATTTTTAATGAACATTAGCCAAGGTATAAAGATAGTATGAAAATTAAAAATTCCATGTAAAAATTAAAATAAAGCCAAGAATGAGAAACATCTATGTTTTTATATTAGTTTTAACTATATACAGTTAAATTTTTATTTGTAGCAATTTCAACATCACTGGAAAATTTGAATATCTGGCTCTGTCCTTTTCAGAGCCAGAATTATGCAAATCATACCATATTTTTAAATTAATCCCATTTTGTTGAAGGCACACACTGTACTGTATATTTGGTGGAGTGGGAGGAGGAGAGAGAAGCACTTTATCATTTTATCCCTGAAAGCAGCAGTCTTCAAAACAACATATAAAGACTTTTCAAGAGGTACGTGAACACTTAAAATAGTCCTAAAGGAATCAATTTCTGTATCATCAACTTCCATATGTTACTCTTTGCTGATACTAACCTGTCTAAAAACAGTAAAGATATCTTACAGATTCCTTGTTCTCTGCTTCTATTGAAGTATTCTTTCTAATTTATAAAAAATGGGCATATCCTCACCCATTTATGATTTTACAACGGTACATGACTTACAGTGTAAAACTTCCAGGCTACCCAAGATATGTGTAGAGACAGGGAATGATTATAACAACTCAGTAGTAAGTCCTTTTGCATTTCAGGTGATTTCTAATTGATTGATTTCTACAAAACTGAAGGGGTTCACTGATTATCACTAAAAATAATTTTGGTGAAAGATGATTAAGTAATTTTTGGAATTTATTTTGAAACATGTTTAAAGAATTGAGTGACACTATTATAATAAAATTCTCTTTGTCTCACTGACTTTGATATAAACAAAGCTTCTAAGTACTTACAAGAAAAATAAAAAAGGGACGGGCAGAACTGGTGCTGAATCCTCTCGTCCTTGCAATGAATAATATTCATCAATGAGTGCATAAACTGGGGGGAAAGGCCCATCTACCTCCTTAAGGTACACATTTCCTATGTTATTTTACTTTTTATGTGAATAATTAAGACAATTTATAATTTATGTTGCTTTGATCAATTGTATATTAGTAATAATTGGAATGATATAATTTTCTTATGCATATAATTAACACTTAGAACCATATAGTTGTGCTTAGACAATTTTCTCTTGAATTTTTGCATATCTTGTGAATAGAAGCATTGACTACTTTTGTTCAGCAACATCTTTTCAAGTACATTAGCATAGGAAACATGGCACAGCATGGTCTTAGAACAGACAGTATCTTACTGTGAAGCAAACCAGGCTTAATGTCCATTATAAAAGATTCAGGTTCCCTAAACTTATGGTTCCTCTTCTGTAATAAAACCCATGGCATGTGCAGCTGCCACCTGGCCTTATTCATATCATCTGTGGAAATGGAGGCACAAAAAACTCAAAGCAAATGTTGATGTACTGACTACTGCTATTGTTGTGACTCTTGTGTTTTCTGCCAGCATGCATTAAACTGAAGAAGGCTAACTTGTTAGTTTTCTAGTAGGGTAAAACCTTAGACCCTTTACTATTCTGACGACAGTCACAGAAAATTTTAAACTACTTTAATTTCAATATACTTATGCATATAGATATGTAAATGTGTAAATGTATGCAGTTTCTTGCAAAGAACTATAATAGGGGATAAAAATACAGTAACTTATAAAAAGATTCTGTAAGGAAGTCTAACAAAAATACAAGTTCAAAGAGAAAAAATAATGATGCAATTTTTAACTGTTAAAGAAGAGTAAATCTAAGTAGTTTTTAAGTACATAATGGTAGAGGGAAAATTGTTATGATGTTTAGATTCTACTGGACATATTTAAAAGATCAATTTAACAGTTCCAAGTTAAAATGTCAAAATTTACTATACAGCAACAAGACATCCTTTACAACTGCTAAAACTTAAGATGAAAAATTTTATTATGTAAAGTGTATACAAAAATTGTTTGAAGACCACCTATATTTTTAGTAGCTACTTTAGTGCCATATATATAGTAGGCATTTAGTAAGTGAGGAAATTTAAATGAAGGCATTATACATCATTACCTGCCTTCAGGGAAGAGCTATACCAGTAAATATTTTGATGAACCTTCTTGCTCTGAGACATCTCAAATTTCTTTACTACTAAAACTGGGTATATGTTCACATTTTTTGCAATAATGCAGTAAATTAGAGCATAAAATAAGAGCTAAATGATTTCAAACAGATTTAATGTCAGCTTTTAATCATAAACTATATGTTTCAAAGTACTTTGTCACTGGTATTGCAATGCACACAATAATTTGAATTCAAGGGATCTCTATGATGTTCCCAAGCATTTGTTGTTTGGTTTTTTTACCTTTCTTGTGGCACAGCAAACCAATATTCATGTTTTTTATCTCTCTGTGCATACTGTTGCATTGTAGCACTTGCTTGAGATACAAATGTTTTCCTCATTGGCTTTCCAACTCTGAGACACAAGAACTTATGTAATCGATGCCTTCTCTTTTCTTTTAAAAGTGCAGAACCTAAAATTGAAACACAACAGTATTTATTCAATTCTCATACACCATGCTTAAATAATTTACATTAGATAATGCTATCTTCAAAGTTCTAACAAACAATTACAGAATAAAACCTCACTTTACTGGTACTCTGGTGAATTCTCTTAAGTAACTTCTATTTTTTCCATCAAAAGTAAAGTCACAGATACACCAAGACTAAAGTTAACAGAACAGCCAAATTAATGAACTCAAATTATGTCTAAGGATATTAGGAAAAATGTAAAAGCTTCAGGAACATTTTTGTTAAATTTTTATAACAACCATAATAAAGTAATTATATACATATATAATTTTCTGCATCTTCTCTCTCAGTCTTTTAGAATGACATCTAACTAACTTTACAGAATTTTTAAAGGCATACTTTAATACGGTTATTACAGACAAAAATTCAATGAAGTTTCTGAAGCTTTTACATGCATTCGAAGGTGTGTAAAACAGTCAACAATATATTACATTCAGCCAGTTGTTTGCACAGTTAATTAAGAATGAATTATCTCTTAACTCTTCAAACCAGAAATGCTGATAAAGAATATAGTGAGGGTCTGACAAACTGGGTAAGTTCAGGAATCTGGACATTAATTAGCTTGTGAAGGCAGCACACTGTGGAGGAAAGAGCACTTAGTTATAGTCAGGAGATCTGGGTACTAGTCACAGCTTTTTCTCTGTGTAATATTATGCAAAGTACATAATTTACAAAGTGATCTCTACTATTTGCGTATAGCTAAAAGGGAGAACTTTGACCATTTTGCCCACAATTGTATTCTATGCTTTTATCTTTATTATACATTTGATTATATTATAAAGTCATAAAGACCAGAAACTTTGAATATCTCCCTATTATAGAATATCAAGTTACTTAAAATTAGTTACTTAAAACTAATTTTAATTCCAAACAAAAAAAGAAGAAACTAAATGGCAACAATCTAGAGATATCTATCTGAAAACATCTACCAATGTTTCTCCTTTTAGTATTTGGTTATAATAGAACCTTCCCTATCCCCATTAATCCTACCAAACCCCACAACAAACCTATTAAAATTAGTCTTTCACATTACCAGTGGACGTAAAAAAAAAATACGTCATTTTATCTTTTTCAAGGGTTTCCAAATATAAAGCAACCATCAAATACAGTCAAAGATATTTGAATAAAGATATTTACACATCACTCTATACAACATCAAAAATAGAAAATGTGTTAACAATATGAATTGTTAATAACAACTGAATGTGTAAATAAATAAATCTGGGAGCCATTAAAATCATGTTTCCAAAGAACTGCAATGACATAGGAAAACATTCATGACATACAATATTAAATGCAAAAAGCAGGATATAATACTACTTACAGTATAATCCTAAATTTAAATAAAAATCTATATGTATAGATACAAATAATACCAAAGTTATATATATGTACATATGTGCATGTATGTATCTATACATACACTACCAAAGATCTCTATAAGACAGACAAATATACCAAATGTTAACAATGATCAAATGATCATCTTTGGTAATGAATTCCAGGTTATTTTATAAATTTTCTACAAACTTCCTATATTTGCCACAATGTTCCTTAAGGAAAATTCATCAGTTCTGAATGAAAATAAAGTATTACAGAAGAAGAAATACTCAATCTCTTATAGAACTTGTTTCAAATAAATGAAGTCTTTAACATCTACAGAATATAATCCTTAGGTCTTCAGGGTATCTCAAATGGATGACACAAAGAAAATACAGTATTTTAAAAACCTAACCAAATCCTTGTTCATTTCTGATGGAAATATAAAATGGTGCAGCCACTATGGAAAACAGACAGGTCCTCAAGAAGTTAAACACAGAGTTACCATATGATCCAGCAATTTCACTTCTGGGTATACATCCCAAAAAATTCAAAGGAGGAATTCAAACACATATTTATACACTAATGTTCAAAGCAGCATTATTCAAAATAGCTCAAAGGTGGAAACAACCCAAATGTCCATCAACAAATGAATGGATAAACAAAATGTGGTATAAACATACAATGGAATATTACTCAGCCTTAAAAAGGTAGGGAATTCTGACACATGCTACAAAATGGATGAACCTTGAAGGCGTTATGCTAAGTTTAATAACACACACTAACGGACAAATATCATATGACTCTATTCATATGAAGTACTTATAGTGGTTAAATTTAGAGACAGAAAGAAGAATGTTGGCTGCCAAAGGCTAGGGAGAAGGGAGAATGGCCAGTTATTTGTTTATGGAGTACAGAGTTTCAATTTGGGAGGAGGGAAAAAGTTCTGGCAATTGGACAGTAGTGACGGTCACACAATAATGTGAACATAGTTAATACCTCTAAATCTTAGACTTAAAAACTGTTCAAGTGATGTTTTGTTATGTATATTTTACCAAATTAAAAAGATAGTTCAAACGATAAATTTTATTTTATGTGTATTTTAGTATAATAAAAAATTTTTGAATAAAAAAAGGTCATACGTAAATTAGATAAATCTGGGATCAACATTCCAACAGAATTAATAGAAATGTTAGCTAGGCTACTCAAGTCATACCCCATTTAACTCATAATGTATTTAGCACAAGCATGGTATATTAGAAATAAAAGATAGACTACTATTATAATTTTCAGAAGTAGTACCAAAAAACAAAACTGAAAGACAAAATAGTGTTTTTATTTTTCCTGAGTTCTGGCTGTTAAAGGAAAACATATAATCAGATGAAGATGGAACTTCTGGATATGTGCAAGAATTCCAGAAATATATTTTTATGTGTAACTGCACTTTAAAAAATAAATATGGGATTATAACTTTGGCAATTAAAATATTATATGTGCAATGAAAAAAGACATTTTTAATAACACATCAAGAACTTAAAGAGAAAATGGAATGATCAAAGGTATTACACAGCTTGTGTTCACTTTCAAGAAATAAATTATTCAAAGATAGAATGTAGTTGACTCAAGAATGTTTACTGATTGGAAATGTTTATTGGTTGAAATGATGATCATTATGTGTACAATCTATCTGTGGTATAAGGAAACCCAGTAGACACCAGAGACTGTATATACCTGTCCTCAGAGTAACATCAAAGTAACCACTTGGTTGTCTTTCAGACTGGCCTAGAATATATCAGTTTTCAAGTCAGTGAGGAAAGAGGGAGACAACATGCAATAATATGAACTAACTCTATAAACTCTCAACACTTACCTTCTACATGTCCATCAGCAGATGCAATTTTATGCTTAATTTCTTTGTGTGACACCTGTTGCATATTTTCCCTTTGCTGTTTCGTTTGTTGCATAGTATGGGTTTTCCAGAGTTTGCGTAGCTCTTCTACCTCTGTCTCTGAGTCTCGATTTTGGTCCTTTCCTTGTTTTCCTCTGTTAACAGCCTGCTTTTGTTTAAATTCTGCTGTTTCCTCACAAGGCACATTTTCTTTACTCTCCTCCTGGTGTAGTGAATTCTCATGACGGAAAAAGTCCTGATCTGTATTACCTTGTATACCTGTGCTTTGTTCTTTAGGGCCTGATATTTCTTGAAGGTTATCTGTAATCTGATCTCTTTTGTTAGTCTTCATTTCAAGATTATTTAAATCAGTTTTATGAGCCAAAGTCCCAACTTCATTTGTAGAATGTTCAGTATCAGATTTTAAGTGACCAGGAGTACTAGTAGACCCTGATTTGGCTGTCAAACATTCTACTTCAGTCTGACTGACAGTTTGCACAGATTCTGAGGACGCACCAGAAGATTTATCTTGCCGCAGCTCATCTGAAGAGATGAGCTCCTCTTGTATAGGGGAGAGTTCTGATTCTGTGAACACATCTTCAGAAAGAGACTCCTCAGTGCTCCTAGGAGCAGTGCTGGCACTATCATTACCTGCATCACGGATTCTCGAGTCTATTTCCTCAGTATTACTTCCTGTCATTTTCTTTGAATGGCAGAAGCCCTTTCCTGATAACTGATCTATTTCTCTGTCATTAAATAAAATAAAAAAATTTATTAGACTTCTAAAATTGTAGCATTTTATTTTCCACAAACTGAACACTGAATTAGTATCATTAAATAGGCTTTTCAAAAAGGATGTAGCATGTATCTCAAGAGAATATAAAAATTTGATTTATTCATATATGACCAAGTAATTAAATCTATAGATCAAGTAATTCTATAGATCAGGTCAAACTTTTGCATCAATTGCTTAAGATCTGGGAAATACCAATGTAAGATTTCATTATAAGTAAGCTACTTAAAGATAATGTGATGACATAAGTTCTGATAAAGTTATAATTCTAAACTAAAATTTACTCATTGATGGAATATAGAAAATAAAAAAAAATTCATTAAAATTTTAAATCTCTCAATAAAGTAAAAACAAACTAATCTATTATATACATACATACACACACATTTATACACACAGTGCTTATTTACATTCAAACAGAGATGAAACTAAAACATATGGCTCAACTGTAAGGCTTAAAACCCACCTGAATAGAACCAAGACAAAGTGATTAGAGAAAATCTTCACGCTAACAATAGCAACTCTTAATAACTGTTCTAAGAAAACTTGTTCAGGTAAAGAGTTTATACATTAAACAACTGAATAGCTTATAACTGGGTCTAGATTTCCATGTGTAATGACATTTGTATATGTAAGTATTACTGATCAAGAGTTCTATTTTAAGTTCTGGAAAGAGGTAGTGCAATCATCTGTATCATGAAATATAAGCCAGTAATTTAAAATGATGGTTAAATTTGTAGTTTGTGATAGTTGGAAATTAAATGAGCTCTTAGTGGAAAAAATATTAATATTTATGCATATACGGTTTAAGAACCATGTAAAAATATGATAAACAGAAAAGACTAGAAAGTAAGTCAACACAAAAGTAATTGGTTGTCCCTGGATGGTGAAGTCCAGGTATTTCTTCTTCTCTTGTTCTGCTTTTTGGTGGTTTTCAAATTTTCTGTAACAAGTATGTATAGTTCTAGAATTAGGGTGAGTAAAATTTATCCTTTTGAAAGTATTAATTAGTTGAGTCCAATTCACATCTCTGCTGCCTTTGTATCTGATTGATATTAAGAAACACAAGCGTCTAATTTGTTGTTAAAAATGCAATAGTGTCATCTACTGGTGATTCACTTGAACTGCCTATGTAGGGTCTTGGAACTGGGCAGAAGTTTTGAGAAACTGTATCTGTACATTTAATAAAATTCTAAGATGCTTAGGTAAGAGATAAAGATAACAAACCTAACAGAATATGTATTTAGGTAAGTGCTGTACCCTTTGAAGTTAATATGCTGAAAGGCTAAACATTTATGCCAATGATACTGCCACTTCTCAATATAGTTCCAGAATAATACCTTGAAATCACATTCCCAAGCAGTATAAGACAGAAGAAAAACAATCAAATCTTATACTTCATTTTTGTCATATATGATATTACTCTGCAAAACCATTTGTTTTATTGATCTGATGTGGTGCTAAACTATTTTTAATCAACGTATAAGGCAAGATTTAAAGATATCTCTTTTTGGAGAAACTTTTTTAAATGTCTGTATTAAATGTATAGTCTTTCCAAGTGACACTGAATGATAAAACAGTGATTTGAAAGGAAAGGAGCCCTTAGAGCTTCCCTGTAGAATAGTTATGGATTGTTCAAAATAAGAGAATCCCAAAGTATCATTACACAAATGGAAAAGTAGGGGAATAGAGAGAGAATCTCACTAATGACTATATATACATACGCATATACACACACATATACATATATGTATATATCTGTCTTCTTTCTCTTTCAATATAATCTTTCACTCTTTCATCCTTTTATCATCCCTCAACCTACCCCAACAATCTTAACTTGCTGAAAATGACTTTTGATAATGATTTATAAATATAGCTAATAGCAAAGGATAGTAACACTTTCTAAGAATTCTCTGTACCTCAAAAGATTAGTTTGCCACGCCAAAATAATATATATCTATTGGGTTGAAGGTATAATGGAGACTTTTCAAATAAATGATTTTATTCTATCACACGTATCCTAACAGCTCATGCAGTCTTCCTCAGAGACAAAAATAATCTTGCTCCTTTTCTCCTTTGTAACTTGTTCTGCCCAACAGGGTTAATTGTAAAACAGCCATCATCCCTGTGGGCTAATACAGGGCTACAAATATCAGTATCAGTTAAAGGGAAGCCAGTTTTAAAATATTGACAATGTCACATATGGAGAGATAAGGAAGTTCTTTTCTATCACATATCAATTTTCTTCGTTTCTACTTCTTCTTCGTTTCTTTATATATCTACCTTATATGTTTTTCTTTTATTTCTCATTCCTCCTTTTTTTCTCTGGTCATTACTTTGGTCAAGCATACACTTTCAAAGGCTGTGCCTAACCTGGGTCTCACACCTATCTTATCATACCACACAAATTCCCTGATCAGTATATTCCAAGATTAACACTTTACATCTGTGCAACTGTGGGTTTTCTCCTCTTTATTTTATAATTTTCTAGGGGAGAAGAGTACAAATATATAAATCAATAAATAAAAATAAAGCTGTTTTGGCTACAACAATGTCAGGTCTTTGCTCATATGGCCTCTCCCAAATCCCACACCCTACTCTTCAGGCACTTCCAAGAAAATTTGAAAACTATCCTTGACAATGATTACTCATAGAGGTAAATTCAGAATTCTGCATACTGTGTCTGAGTAAAAAGGGAAGGTAAACACTGACTTAAATGAATATATAGGTTACTTTTCAAATATCTGGTTCTCTGACCAAATACACAATTATAAATGTAAAGTAATTCCTAACTATTCTAGGTGAAAGAATACCTTCTCAATAATGCATATGCTTTTGTTTCATTATTGATAAAATAAAAAGCAGCTATAATAAAACTAATAAAAAATAATTAATAGTTATTAGACCAAGGTCAATTTTCTAGATATAACAAAATTAGAAAGGAATATAAATGTCATTCTTACATGGGTAAGGATTCCTTTATTTTGCTATCCAAAATTTCTTTGTACATTGCAGCTGACATCACCTCTTCCATTGGACACATGATGCCATATTCCTCACAGCCATTTTCTTGAACCAAAGGGTCAGTTTTATGTGGATCAAACATTATATTATTTGGTGTAACTAGCAGCACACCACTGACTGTGCCCTAGGATTAAAAAATAATAATAACATTCAAACTTCAAGTTTAAAATTTCCCAAAAAGTATTCTGGCTATTTTTATGAATTTTCTTCCAATGTTAGGCCATCTACTGTATATATAAATAGTGCATTCAATTCACCCATAAAAAAGAATGAAATCATGTCTTTTGGTGCAACATGGATGGAACTGGAGGTTACTATCTTAAGTGAAACAGACACGGAAACACAAGTACTGCATGTTCTTACTTATAAGTGGGAGCTAAACAATGTTTACAGATAGATGTAGAGTATGGAATGATAGATAATGAAGACTTGGAAGGGTGAAGGAGTGGGAGGGGAGTAGATGATGAGAAATTATTTAATAGGTACAATGCATATCATTCACGTGATAGATACTCTAAAAGTCCTGACTTCACCACTACACAATGAATGCATGTAACAAAATTACACTTGTACCCCACAAATTAATACAAAAAAAAGTACATTCAAGAACTATGGCATTCTCACAAAAACATTTTTAATAAAATCCATGTTTTCCCAGTAAATTCTCTTTAGCAGAGACAGAATATCATATTCCCTCTAAAACAATCAATTCAGGAATTAAAATTTGCAAACTTGGTAAAATACTGAGTTCTCTTATGTTAGAAAGATTATACCTTCAGTAAGGTTAGAAGGAATTGTAAAGTCACAGCAAGGCATAGACGACCATGTTTTACATTAATTTGCATACTGTTTCCTGTGTTATTCCCTCACTACAGATACCAAGTATAATTTCATGTATATAGTTCAGACTCAATAAAAAATGTCGATAATTCAATCCATTATCAAAGGAAAAGACTATAATGTCTTTAAAATATCTGTTTAAAAATTCTTTGTTTTCAATTGTCTTTGCTAGTACCCAGCTATGTAACCCTGGGCAAGCACAATCTCCAGGCCTATTTCTTCAACTGTAAAATTAGATGGATTAGAAGACCTCTAAAGTATACAGTAATCATTTTTAATTTCACCATGAAAAGCTATGAAATGCTAAATATATTTATATAAACAGTGATATAAATCTGAAAAGTCCAACCCTCTTGTTTCATAAATGAGCAAACTGAAGTCTACAAGCAGCTAACTAATGTTAGTTATTATAATATTTATTGAATGCTTCATATGTAACATGCTTCATATTCATATTTCATTTGATCTTCACAATCATACCTCTGAGATGGTCACAATCATTTCTAGTTTACAAATGGAAAGCTAACACTGACAAAGGCCAAGCAACTTGCGTTAAACAACCAGAATTTAAAACCCAGGTAGTTTGTGTTTTATACTACATATAATCCCTCTGCATCTAAGTCACAAACTATAATCACTCCAAATCAAGTGCCAAACATTCCTTAATCCCATTTTTAACTCCCATTCCACCATATTCTTTTAACTATAAAAATGAAGAGGCAAAAATAATTCTAAAAATAAAATAGTTCCTTTTCCTTTAAATCGTGCTTGATTTGGTATTACACCCTCCTCACAAGTCCACATTCAGCTCTGTGAACTTACCTGGCTTAACTTTAAGAACGTAAAATTTAAGTTATTACCTTTAAAAATAATCAAGTAAAAAAAGTAAAAAAGTAAATCCTACTGAAAATGGTCTTCCAATCACAAGTGAAGAAAAGCTACTGTAGATGTTCAAGATAATAAAAGACATTTATCATTTATAGTAAATGCATACACACTTATACAGAGTATAAGTGTGTGCATATTTTGGTGAGGGAGAGAGAAATATGAAATTGTGAACTGCACTTCTTTTAATTCAGTCCAGAGCTGCCTAAATAAAGAATAACTTTATATAAACTATAGCCTATTTATCTTTCAATTAATATTTTAATTAGATCCCTATACATCAATTTATATTCCTGGAGCACATACCAATTAAATTCAATGAGAAATGGTAAAGTACTTTGTAGGGAACATTTATATTGTCAAAGATAATTCAAGAAATAGAAATCAAAAGTAGCGTATATACAATGTAAAAAAAAATTAAAGGTAGGAGAGAAGTTATGAAAAATGAGAAATCTTTAACTTTTTTTATACTATATATATCTATGTGTACAGCAACTATCCGAATATCAGAAACGAACACTTGAAAGGAGCAGAGGAAACAATCTCCAGAGTCCACAGAGTCAGAAACAGTTTGTTCTCACTAACCAAAGCAAAAAACGTTGTATTAACATGGCCTCAGAATACTCAGAAGGGTATTGTCTCAATAAAGGGAAAAATTTAGCTATAAAGACTGCTCTGGTCCTTCCTAACAAAACTTAAAAATAAGCCATAATAGAATCAATAAACTTAACTGTGTCCCAGAAAAAGTGCAAGAAAATATATAGGAATACAAAAATATCTAGCACCCTACAAGATAAAATTCATAATGTCTGACATCCAATCAAAAATTACTAGACAAGCAAAGAAAACAGAAAAAATGGACCATGACAGAGAGGAAAATCAATAAACAGAAACAGACCCAGAAGTAAAGTGATGAAAGAACAGGTAGAGAAAGACACTAAAAACAATTATTATAACTATATTCAAGAATATGGAAGAAAGAATGTGCACAGTAAGATCCAGTTTGAATTTACAGGTATGAAAACAGCAATGTTTGAGATGAAAACCTTAATGGCTAGCATTAACAGTAGATTAGACATCACAGGACAAACATTAGTGAACTTAAAGCAATTAAAATTGTCCAACATGAAAAGTGAGGAAAAAAAGAGTATGAGGAGCCATTAGACACAATATCAAGCAGCCTAAAATATGCATAATTGGAGTTACCAAAGAACAAGAGAGAGAGTATGGGAAACAAAAAACATTTGTTTGAAGAGATCTGGCCAAAAATTCTCCAAATTTGATATAATTTGGGAGAAGGAGGGAGGAATGAATAGGTGGTACACAGGCGATTTTTAACATGATGAAACTAATCTGTACAATACCGTAATGGTAGATACATATCATTTTACATTTGTTAAAGCCCATACAATGTACAACACTAGGGAATCCTAATGCAAACTATGAGCTTTACTTAATGTCTGAATACTGCTTCATCAGGTGTAACAAATATACTACATAAAGGCAAGATGTTAATATTGGGAAACTGGAAGGAGGTGAAGAGCATATATGCAAATTCTACTTTCTGCTCAATTCTGTTCACTTAAAGTTGCTCTAAAACATAAAGTTTTTAATTTTTTAAAAATTCAACAGGGGAAAACAGTGATAAAGTGGTACAAAATAAAAAATTTAAGTATTATTTTTATATGGACATATAATTATTAAAAAATACATAAATATCATACAGTATCATTTTTTAAAAAAAAAAAGAAAAGGGTTTTTTTAAGACAAATATTGAAAGAGTTAATCACTGGCTGACCTGCACTGCTAGAAATTTAAAAGGAAGTACTTAGGTAAAAGGAAAAATGATAAAGATGGAAATCTGAATCTATACAAAGGAATAAGGAGCACAGGGAATGATAAATAAGTGGGTAAATATAATATTAATAGATTTTACCCTTATTTTAAAAATTATGTTTAAATTAACTTTTTAAAGCAAAAATGATAATGTATTTTGAGGTTTATTAAACATGTAGAAATAAAAGGTATAACAATAAAAGAATAAAGGCTGAAAGGAGGGAAGTAAAAATATACTGTTATAATAAGATTCTTATATGTAAAGTGGCATGATGTTACTAAAGTTAGAATGTGATATATTAAAATATATATTATAAACTCTAAAATAGCCACTAATACAACAAAGTATTATAGCCAATAAGCCAACAAAGGACACAAAAGAAAATTATTTTAAAAAACTCAATGCAAAACAAAGCAGAAAAAGAGGACAGATGGGACAAATAAAAACAAATAGCAAGACAGCAGATTTAAACCTAACCATATCAATAATCACACTAAATTAAAAGGCAGAGATTATCCAAGGAAGCAAGATCCAACTAGATGCGAACTACAAGAAATCCACTTTATACAGAAACAGGCTAAAAGTAAAAGAATAGAAGATAAACCTCACTCATCAAAAGGAAGTTGAAGTGACTATATTAGTATCTATCAAAGTAGATTTCATAGCAAATAAAATTACCAAGAATAAAGAGGGTCTTTCCTAATGACAAACCAATCAGGGTAACATAAGAATTCTAAGCATTTTCATACCTAATTGCAGAGTTTCAAAATGCATGAAATAAGAACTGATAGAACTGAAAGGAGAAAACAGATAAATCCACAATTATAGTGAGACATTTCAATGTTTCTATGTCAAAATTGATATAACAGACAAAATCACCCAACTTGCCTTAATAACAGTTGTAGAATATTCCACCCAACAATAGTAGAATACACATTCAAGTGCACACGTAACATTTATCAAGATATACTGTATTATAGACTACAAAACAGGTCTCAATAACTTAAGTTTTCAAATAGTAATAAGTATATTCTCTGATCACATAAAATCAAATCAGAAATTAGTAACAGAAAGATATCTAGAAAATTCACAAATAGTTGGAGACTAAAATACTCCTAAATGAGTCAAAGAAGAAATCAAGAGACACTATGTTGAATTGAATAAAAACAGAAATACAATGTATCAAGATTATATTTTAGCTGGGATGCAGCTAAAATAATCTTAGGGAGAAACTGATAGCACTAACTGTATTTCAAATTAATTAATTTTCAAATTAGTTATTTCAAATAAGTTATAAAGTTGTTAATTACGACTATAAAGTAATGGTTCTCGTGTGCTACTTCTAAAGTTAGTATCATGTTATAGTCAATTTTTAAGCAAAACCTCAAGTTTATTTTCCAACTCTGTTACTTTATTCCCCTTGCAGACTAGTTTTTTGCTTAGAAAAACAGCAAGGTGTGGTAGATAAAACAGATTCAAACAAGGTCTGAAATCTGGCTATGATAGAGAAATCCTGAACCTATTAACCTTTTCTGAATTTTGCTTTCCTGTGAAGAAGAAATAGGTCTTCCTATTTCACAGGACTGTTTTGAATTGATAAATTAATTAAAATACCTCAAACAGTTTCTGGTACATAGTAGGTATTCCCTAAATATTAGTTATCTTCCTATCTGTGTGTTATACTAAGTTTGCAAGTTAATACTCCAAACAGTGCCCAATAGTGGTCTTTTATGCGTGCTTTATGAAATATTCTACCAACAGCAAATTAGCTGTGACTTACTGAAGTGAATTTATTTATATCCCATTGCCTTTAACAGGTTCAACAGACCACCAGACTCTAAGTTATGATCAAGGTCTATACCAATCCAAAATAACAATATCACCAATATCTTTTTTAAATATCTAAGTATTTCCTGATGTTGATGACTTAAAGTGTAAATGCCAAACTGTCATATGTTAGTAATAAATAAAGCAGGATTTAAAGTTTTCTCCAAAGTGTCATTCATTACCTTGCCACTAGTAATATACTTGCAATTAATTTTAAGAAATTTCTCAGTAAATGCTTCTTCCTCCTCAGAAGTTGAAGACACAACTCGTGCAGGTCGAATACTAGTAAAAGTAGATGAGGCAGTTGTTTCTTTTGGATGGACTACATCAGGATTCTGATGAACAAAAGAAAACAATGGCACTTCAGAAAACTAAATAAAAATAAGCACATTAATAAAGCCAAATGAATAGCTTTCCCCAATAAGTATTGTTCCTTCTCACCATATTCTGCAGGTCAGCCTAAAATATTCTTATACAAAAAAATCATAGGAAAGAACTGGCATTGTTTTCACGTTCAGTAAAGATCTCAAACACAGCTTAAACTTACATTTTCAGTGGTTTTTAATACAGATACACACACATAAATATAAAAATTCATATGAAGAATACTGAAAACTGTATCTCTTCTACATCCACACACTCACATGCACATCACACACACTCAAGATGCTCCTGAATTAAACCACTGGGCTTGATAGGAACATACAGTATCAATCAGGTGTTGGGAACAGAGAAAAGGAGACGGGCTTGTCTACAATACCTAGGTATATAGCAGAACCCATTCACTGGAAGAGCCTTTTAAATCTCAAGCTACAAAGAGTTTATCAATATCATTCTACAAAGTATTAGTTAGATCACAGCTTCTTAACTTTTTTGGTGCCATTCTCACAGTGAAATCCAGGGACCCTCTCTTCTCAATGGTTAAAATAAAATCTAGGACTATAAAGAAAAACAATTACATTGAAACACAATCATCAAAACACTTTTAAAAAACAAACTGAGGAAAAAAAAACAAAAAACAAACTGAGACATAGTAATATACATGCTTCTTTATTAATACATTAAAAAGATCTAGTGGTGATTCTAATAATTATAATTGTGAATATAATTGTTTTTTAATGGCCATTAACAACATTTTTTGGTCTCTACAACAACTCAAAAGTCATCTGAAAATATTTGTGAGTTCTACTGAGGACAAAGTTACAGCTATGCCAGGTATTACCTATGGTTTGGTGCTAACATTCCTAATTTTTAAAAATATAAGATTTCACTTAAAAATGTTTATGTCCAAGATCATAGGCCTTTAAATACTACCCACAATTCCACTCCAAAAGTTCATTATTCTGTACATCATTGGAAGCCTACATAGATGTGTTTTATCTTTGTTTTAAATATCTCCAGAGACATTACATACCTTATGAATAAATGCACACTGCCCCGTAGAATAGCTTTCATAGTAGCAAGGTTCTTCTGAGTTTTGAGTTAAAATCTGCCACTCTGTAACTTCTATCTAATAGCTCTAATTTGGCCTTCAGAAATAATAAACTAGACTGCTTCCTCTTCAATCTCATGAACTCTGATATATTTGAAAGGAGTTCTCAAACCTTAAAATAACTTTTTCCATACTAATAAATATATCTACTTACTTCAACCCATATCGGTGCAGAATTTTTAGATCTCCTTTCATAAATCTCTCTTAAAATGTAAGGCTAAATCTCTAGCCCCAGGGCAGATACTCAACAGATGCTTGTTGAGGGAAGAACAGACCACTGGAGAATACTGCAAAACAACTGTAATACTGTAGCATATATATATTTGATATACTACAATTCTATTTTTTATAAAACCAAAAAAGGAATTAGACTTTTTTTTAATTTCAGAATATTATGGGGGTACAAATGCTTTGGTCACGTAAGTTGCCTTTGCACTGCTGGAGTCAAAGCTACAAGCATGCCCACCCACCACACAGCACACATTGCACCCATTAGGTATGAATTTACCCTTCCCTTCCTCCCCCCACCACCTGCCCAATCTCCCATGAATATTACTTCCATATGTGCACATAAGTGTTGATCAATTAGTACCAATTCAATGGTGAGTACATGTGGTGATACTTCACTTAGAAGAATGGGCTCCAGCTCCATCCAGAATAATACAACAAGTAGTTCACACCATTTTTTTTTTTTGTGGCTGACTGCTACTCCATGGTATACAATTTGTTACCACATTTTATTAATCCACTCACATATTGATGGGCACTTGGTTGTTTCCACATCTTTGCAATTGTGAATTGTATTGCTATCAACATTCGAGTACAGATGTCTTTCTTACAGAATGTCTTTTTTTCCTTTGGGTAAATGCCCAGTAGTAGGATTGACTGCTGGCTCCAATGGTAGTTCTATTTTTAGTGCTTTGAGGTATCTCCATACTACTTTCCATAGAAATTGTACTAGTTTATAGTCCCACCAGCAGCCTATGAGTGTTCCTATCTCTCCACATCCACGCCAACATTTGTTTTTTTGGGACTTTCTAATAAAAGCCATTCTCACTGGAGTAAAGTGATTTCTCATTGTGGTTTTGATTTGCATTTCTCTGATAATTAGAGATGTTGAGAACCTTTTCATATGTTTGTTGACCATTAGTCTATCTTCTTTTGAAAAGCTTCTGTTCAAGTCTTTTGCCCACATTTTAATGTGGCTGTTTGATTTTTTCTTCCTGATTTGCCTGAGTTCTTTATAGATTGTAGTTATTAGGCCTTTATGGGATGTATAGCAAGAAAAACCATTTGATAAAATTCAGCACCCTTTTTTGATAAGAACACTTAACAAAATAGGCATAGACGGGACTTACTCAAAGGAATTAGATTTTAACAGTTACATGATGTTATTTAATCATTAGTATCTAGTAACAAAATTCTCCTCAATCTTTTCATTTTATGATGCAAATTATTAACTTTACACTCCTCCTGTCTTTGGAGGAGACAGGTTACAGGTTACTGTATCTATTAATAAAACAGGGGTGGGGAACCTGCAGCCTTAAAGCGACATATGGCCTTCTAAGTCTCTAAATGCAGTTTTTTGACTGAATACAAATTTTACAGGACAAATCCTTTTATTTTTATTAATACATTTTTGTTTGCCTTTTATATTTTTATTTTCAAAATGAATGTATTTAAAATACCAAAGATAAAATAAGTTTCAATAAAATAATACTCTTAGATTGACTGGCACCATTAGAACATTAGTAAGGCATAAGTGCCATATTGACGACAGCTACGCTCATGATTTAGTTCTACCTTGCCGTGTCTGACTGGCACCACTACTACACCAGGTGGGTTGGTGAGAGTTTATGGGGTTAAATCTGTTATCAGCTTTTGACAACAGTGCACTGTATTTCCATCTGAAGTAGAATTTGTGAATAGTTGCACAGCTCGACAGTATTTTTTAATTCTGTCTGATTAACAGCCCATCTTGTCAAAGAAGACTAAGAGAATGCTGAAGAAAACTGATTTTTTAAAATGAGGATTGAGAATTGCAATGTTATCTTGTTTCTGCTAAAGATAAGTGATTTGCCTGCTTTGTAATACTGCAATATCAAAATTAAAGAAATTCAATGCTCATCAGCATTATAACACACATAAGGACCACAAATATTTTAAATTAGAGGGAGAAGCTGGAAAGGTTGTATTGCAGAAATTAAAAGATAAAGAGCAAAAGCAAGGACAATTATTTCGAGCACAATAAGACCTATAAATAATGCCACTGAAGCAACTCATAAAGTAGCTTACATACTCAGGGGGTGGGGGAAAGGAAAGCCATTCAGTGATATAGAAATTGTGAAAGAATGCATTTTCGAAGTTGTAGGATGCTTAGACCCCAATAACATTTGAAAGTACAAACAACTGCCTCTTTCAAGGAGAACCACAGCTGATTGGCAGCATGAATTAGCTTCCAACTTACTAGAATAACTTCATGTAATACTTCAAAACGAAAATATATATTATTCAATCACTTTGAATGAATCAACTGATTCTACTGACTTGGCACAGGTTTTATACTTCATTTTAGTCATAAGAGAAGATTTTCTTTGTTACGAAGAGTTACTCACTTTGGGCTCTCCTTTTTTCTTTTCTTTCTTTCTTTTTTTTTTTTTTGGAGACAGTCTTGCTCTATTGCCCGGGCTCGAGTGCACCGGCATCAGCCTAGCTCACAGCAACCTCAAACTCCCGGGCTCAAGCGATCTTTCTGCCTCAGCCTCCCAAGTAGCTGGGACTATAGGTGCTCACGACCATACCTGGCTAATTTTTTTCTATTTTTAGTAGAGACAGGTGATTCCTCTGGCTCAGGCTGGTCTCAAACTCCTGAGCTCAAGCAATCCTCCTGCCTTAGCTTCCCAGAATGCTATGATTAGAGGCATGAGCCACTGTGCCTGGCCAAGCACTCTTTGAAACAGAACACAGGGAATAGATATCTTTGACAACTTTCAAGATGAATGTTGTGAAGTTGGACTGAATTTGGTAAATTTAGTAATTGTATGTACAGACTAGTACGACTTCCACGACAGGAAAATATGAAGGATTTATTGCATAGGTACAAAAAAGTATTAACAGATCCAGATGCTCTCATTTCTTTTCATTGTATCTTTGCATCAGCAAGATGTCTGTGCTAAAGCTACTATTTTAAGTGATACTTTGGAACAAGTTATAAGTATTGTTAACTATATTCCTGCAAATGTAACATGGCATCATCAGTTTCATAACATTTTAAAGTTGAACGATGAGGTGTCCAGTGTAAGTTTGCCCTATCATTCTAAAGTGTGTTGGGTATCGCAGGGACAGGTGTTAGCCAAAATTTTAACTGCGAGAACAGAAAGTTAAATTTTATGAAGAACAGAATCCAGCAATGTGAGTTACTAGAAGATTTCTGTAGGAATGCAGCATTTCTGTGTGATATCATGTCAAATCAAAATGACTTGAATATTTATTTGCAAGGTAAAACTAAGTATTTACGATATGTGGCAAAAAAGCCAAGCATTTTGAACAAAGTTATCTTTTTCCAAAACATTCTTCTTCAAAAGGAAATTTTGGATGAACATTTTCGCCAGTTAGGAAAGGTCACTGATGAGCTGGATGATATATGCAAATCATTTTATAAATATGCAGCTGTTATAGACCTATTAATTGGTGAATACAATGAAAGATTCACTGAGTTTGAGAATGATGACATCAGACTCAAATTAGCATTTCAGCCTCACCTAGTTGATAACACCAAGGCACCTAAAGAACTACAGATGGAGTTGACTGAGCTCTCAGTAGATGATATTGTAAAGTCATTGTTTGATACTAAGAAAGATCCAGTTGAAATGTGGAAAAATGCAGAATACTTAAGCTTCTGGCAACATGCCCCAAAAATGCTTTCTTGTTTTTCAACCACTTATTGTTGTGAATCTACATTCTCCTATCTAACCCAAATCAAGATGCCCTTAAGGTCACGAATGGCTGATACCCATCTAGAGGATCAACTGAAACTCCAGACCTCCATGCTGCAACCAAATATTCAAATGGTTTCCAACAAAAAGCAGACACAACAAAGTCATTAATAGGATAGTTAACTTTAAAATTAACAAACAGTTTTCATTTCTTGAAATTATTAAGTACATAGTAGTTAGGGTTTTACAAGACAAACTACATTTTTAAGTATATCTAATTGAAGTTTCCTGAATGTAGCCTTATTTGATTACAGCTAAATTAATGTGACATTTCAACATAAAAAGGTTTCCTGCCCTGATCTAAAAATTTGGTATCATATATAAATTCATTTGGCACAGATATTAAATAAGAGATATTAATAATCTTAAAGATATTCCTGAATACTTGTTATAGCTAAATATGTTATATGGACTATTTCATTTAATTTCCACATCGCTCAAGGGAGGTATACCATGACTTTAATTTTTAAGGAAATTTACGCTTAGCCAAGTTCGATAACTTGCCAAATGAGTAAGATAGAGCTCAGATGTGAACCCATGTTGCCAACACATGAAATAGTGAACTTAATGGCAATACCATACACCTTTCCTTTCAAATCTTCTGCCAAATAGTTAATAAATGTGTTCAAACAAACAAATAGCTGAGTCACAGCAGTAAGACGGTCCCCAGTAATTTGGCAAAAAACTATCAACAAATTTTGTGACTGCTCAACTACCCCGAAATCCAGTTAACAAAGTTATCTACTATGTAACCATATTATTCACAAAAAATATGTATCAAAGTACATTGTCAAATGCTTTCCTTAAATGAATGCTACTTTCTTGAACAACATTATCTGCAAGGTTCCCTCAAAGTCTCAAATTCTACAATTTAGTGTCTTATAGCAATCCCAATTTGTCAATGTAATTATTGAAAAGGATATATGAAATTAGTTTAGCAATGCTCAAAGTATAGGACAAAAGAGACAATTTCTTTCAAAAAAGATCAAAGCTGTTCGGAGGAACTGTTGTCAGACTTCAATATAACTTACATAAATGTACATTATGTGAAATATCATTATCTCTACATACATGGTTTTGACTAGCATTTATAAATTCTGATTTTAGCCTCATAGTAAGTCACTACAAAGCTGGATATTTAGGAAACCAATCAGTGGTTACTGGAAGTATGAACTGACAATTTCTGGGAAACACATATAATAACAATACTAATAGACATTATTTTAATTAATGTATGAAAATATGAATTACATCCTAATAAAACATAATATCCTTACTTCTAAGGGACTTACACAGGGTCTGCAGTCCCAACCCCTGGGCTGTGGACTGGTACCAGTCAGCAGCCTGGTAGGGACAGGGTTGCAGAGATCTGGGCACTGCCCCTCCCACCCCTGTCCAAGGAAAAACTGTCTTCCAGAAAACCATGAAACTTAGGTGGGGGGAGCACAGCAGGAGGACGAGCCCAGTGAAGCTTCATTTGTATTTACAGCCGCTCCCCATCACTTGCATCACTGCATGAGCTCTGCCTTCCATCCCCCTCCCCCACCGCTGGTCTGTGGAAAAACTGTCTTCCAATTGTCTTCAAAATTGGGGACTGCTGGTATGGGAGACATAAAACCCAATAATTACAATACAGAAATATAAGCACTTTAGATATTCAGAAAGTTATGCAGAAATATTATCTTGGAGCCTGGTAATGAATATAATTCTAGGTTAAAAAAAAAAACTAAAATCTACAAAATCACTATTAAAAAAGAATTATTTCTAACTATTGCCCACAATATTTTTCATAGCAAGTACTGACTATCATTCAAGGTAAAGGGAAATTTAAGAACTCTTCTGTCTCTCATCTCTTTCCTTAATTCATCACTGAAACAAAGGATTATTCATATAATTGATCAGATTAGGGGATGTTTTTGGGGCCATCTCTGACAGTCGCTGAGTTGCTGAAGGTAAAAAGTCATTCACATAGTTTTATTATTTCTTCCATCTCTTTCAAGTGCATGGCAAATAAGAGAAGAGGATCCTTTTCACAAAGGAGGAAGCATAGCCTAGTTGCTCCAGTAAGTTTCATCATCCTTTTCTCTTTGATCTTGTATCTTCCAAGAAAGCCAGTTGGCAGGCAGACTTGGATTAAAGCTGAGGCACAAGAAAGGGCCCCACAGGTTTCTAGTCAGACAAGATGCTACAGACGAGATTTTCAAAGTCTCCTTTAGGGTTTGAAACACAAACTAAATTAACCTAAGTGTACACAGTTGTCCTTTGTCATTACCCTTATGGATATATCTCTTTGTAAGTCCCATGGGAAAATGGCATGGCTATGTTCAAAAAGGTACTCTGTGTCATCTCGTCAGCAATATCTACCATTGAAACCTGACCTCTATTCTCATTAATGATAACAGATGTAATACAGGCAATCTTTAGGTTATGGACGATCCCACTTACTGCATTCTGTATCTACAAAAGGGCTCCCAAGGCTCCCCATAAGGATAATTGAGTGGTTTACAAAGGTTTACTGTACAATTAGTGAGAACATCAGCTGCTACAAGGCCATTTATGATGACAAAAAAAAAAAAAAAGGCTGTGCAAACAACCCTAGATACCTTTCTCAAGAAATCGCCTTTAGTGGTAACCTCCGCTCCCCCAGCAATAGAATTAAATACTGATTCTCCAGCATCCACTCCACCCTCTCCAGCATAATCTCCACCATCATCTTCTGAAAAATGGCTGCCTACATTCTTGCCTTAAAAATGCCCCTTCCCATAAGCAAGACATTGATGCAACATTAACTGTTAACTTTTAATATTCTTTTTTGAAATTTCTCCTATCTCATAACTAAATTTCTTATGTGACTTTAAGTTGTTTGTTTGAATTAAAAGAAAGAACACGATAATTTCTGTAACTTATTAATATAGTACAGGGGTATTATTACTATTACAGTATTACACTGTATTATTATTACCACACATGAGCCATTATAATATTGTTATTATTATTATTACCATATAGTGCTATTGACCAGGGATCCAAATTACATACGACTACAACCTAAAGACTTTCTCAAGAATGTATCTCATTTGTAACCTGGAGACCACCTATATATTCCTTTTATGTTAACTGTATTCTAAAGTACAGTGTTGTCATATTTATATAAATAAGCTATCCAACAAATCAACATTTGAAAAAGACCCCATTTCTTTCTCTCTCTCTCTCTCACACACTCACACACATACACTCACACATACATATACAGATAAAAGTCCCTGGCCAGGAGAAAAATAGTTATTAGTAGTATCATGTAACTTACTCCATCAGAAAAGTAGAATAAAGTGGATTAAGAGACCTGAGAAACAAATAATCGTAGGCAAATTAGCATTAATGATTTGTGTTTTAAGAACCAAGAGTGGGCTGCCCCTGGGGAAACAGGATCTAGGATCCAGTTGGTAGTTTTATGGCTTGTCCTTATGCATTCAGTTTAAAATTACTATTTAAATAGATAATATAGGCATACAAATGAAAAGGAAACCTCAAAAGGTACAAAAAGATTTGTCTCATTTTTAAAGATACTGTATCAGCACCAAATAATTAAAAATTTCTTCATTTGGAAAAAAAATAATTTGTGTTTTGTTATCAGTTTGCCACTTAGTATTCTAAATTCTGAGTGCAAACTGAGGCAGAGAAGAATGGCTGTCTCCTAAAGTCAGGAGAGCAACATAGAAGAATCTCCCACAGGAGTGCAGACATTTAATGGAGGAATAGCTTTTTACATGTAAACAATAGGTCATTATAAAAAATGGAAAATTATGATTAGTATTCATTTATGTAGAAAAGGGGGCACAGAAATACATAATTCCTTTCAAAGATATTTTAATCAAAATAATTTAAAAATTTGGTTCCTTGAAATTCACTTGTAAAATGAACTTACATAGAACACTCACATTATTCTACTATGTTGATACTAAGAATGAATGATAAATTATCTTCTAAAAGGTAGTATGTCAAAAAAGAACTCACTTAAGAGTTCTAAATACTATATAAATATTCACAGAAACTGAAATAAAAATCAATCTGGACATGGACTTTCTATTGTGATAATTTCATATTTGTTGAGTAAAGTTCCTTTGCAAGTTCAATTATATATGGCATTTATAAGACAGAGCTGATGACTTGTTTTTGGACCATCACCACCACGAAAGGTAAGTCAATTTAAACTATCTGGCTTAATAAGAATGTTTCACTTTAAAAACTGGGATTTACAAATTTAAATAACAAAAAGGTAAAATTTCATTCTAACCACAAAGTAGAATGAAAAAACATGATGATCAATGCATATACAGTCAGATTTCTTCATAGCCATATTTAAAAAGCAGAGATACTTACAGTGGTCTTATCAAATTCAGCTTCAGATGATGTTGGTGACAGAGGACTTATGGGGCTTAGAGACGGGGAGCTCTCAACACTGGAGACATATTCAGGATCAGGAACATACAAAACCTGTAACAAAACATTCACACAAAGATTCAGTCAAAGCAAAATGTTAATAATCAGTCGGTGTTCTTTAAGCGAGCATTAACAATGACCTTTAGCAATACATATAAAAAATAAAAATTTTCAAATTACAAGAATATTTATTCCCAGAACAAGTGAAAAATTTTACTATAACTAGTATCAAAGTTAAACAAAAGGAAATTTAAAAACAATTTAGACACATTTGGTAATACGTACAGTTGGGATAGGGTGGGTAAACAGTAATTTTCATATATTATGGCTACTGCTGCTAAAGGACAATTTGGCAATAGCTAGCAAAATTAAAAATATACATATTGTTTGACCCAGCAATTTAGTTTATAGAAATGCCTGCATATAAAGAAAAACAGGTATGTATAAGAGTGTTCACTACAGCAGTGTTAACATTAGCAAAAGAGTAGAAACAGTCTAAAGCTTATTGTGACTGACTAAATAACCATAATATATCAATACAACATAGCACCATGCACACATGGAAAAGTATGAGATAGAGCTGTGCTTAAATAAAACATTTTCTAAGAATTAAATTTTAAAAAACAAAAACAAAAAGGCTAGAATATTTCAGGAAGGAGATGCAAACTGGTAACTGGTTGCTTTTGGAGAGGAAAGTGAAAGTTTAAAACGGAAAGATACCTTACCATGACAAAGGTTGAAATTTTTTTATCATGGCGCATGTAATATTTTGAATATTTTTAAAAAGCTCTTTATATTGAAAAAGACAGTTTACAATCATTTCCAGTATGTATTAAGAAACTCACGGAGACATAAAACAGTTAATTTTCTCTTATAGGGCTAATATGATTTACTAAAAGCATGCATAAAAAGTATTCTCAAATTTTGTATATTATTTACTATAATGCAATGAATACTTTCAGCCTTTCTACTTAATACTTTTAAATATCAACACATTGACAAAAGATACTACCTGTCCAGTAACAACGGCTCGGGAGAATAACTTATTTAATTGAACAAGTTCATTCGGTGTTGTATCAAATTTCAGGGCTATGCTGTTCAAAGAATCCCTTGATTCAACCTGTTTAAAAGAAAAAATAAATTATTTTAATCTGTTAAAACAGAAAAACTAAACTATAAAATTTAGTGAGCATTAACATGTCTAGGAACCAATTATACACTTGAATAATAAATAGTATTGTCATCTTGGAAGGTAACTGTCAAGAAATACTGTGTTTTGTTAGCAAATTATCTCAACTTATGACACAAAATATACGCTTTAACGCAATACATCACAATTACATGCAAGTTTCTACTTCAAGCAATTTCAAAATATAAAATATAATTTAAACATCCCAAATAAATGATTTTCATTTTACAAAGGTTGTAAAATAATATACTATTCCTTTGAAAGTTTCTAAAATATATGTAACTTTTGGAAGTATACTTATTTTATTTTAGCAAAAATTCTAATAATTTTTATGTGTATATTCTACCATTACACGTATAAATTAGAAAAATATTTGAACCAAAGTTGACTAATCTATTTTTGAATCATTAGTATATTTTCATAATCATATATATAGAAATTTTAAATAATAGAATTTTGCCAATTATCCTTAAAAAAGTCATTTGATCAGTCAATAATTCCTTTGGAGTCCTCATTACATAGGCATTAAGGAAGCTCTGAATACAACTAGGTGCAATCCCTTTAGTGCACAAGGGATTTATAATCTAGTTGGAAAATAAGATAGATAGAATGAATAGGTTATATAAAAGATGAAGAGCAATTTAAAATGAAATAAATGCAATAGAAGTTTTGAGAATGGATAAAGCACCACATGCTCTGAATTGTCCAGGAAAGACTGTATAGAAGAGAAATGATTTAAAGCTGGATCTTGAAGAAGGGGGGGTAGAAATTTGAGAAGTAGAGAAAAGACAAAGAACTTTCAAAGTGAAGAGAATAGAACCTACATGGTTAAGGGACAGAAAAGTGTAAAACACATTTGTGGGATATTGCCTTTCTTCCTAAACCCTCCAGAGTGGACTCATGAAGCACCAATTTTTAGGAAGGTGAGTTACTGGAGTTAAATCTCTATAAAGGATGGGGTTACAGAAGCATTTAGAAATAGGTTACAGAGACTTCAAAAGTCAAAAAAAGCAGGTAGGGACTGTGTGTGTGTAAAAAAATGTATATATTTTCTTTTATAGTTTTGTAGAATCAAATTAATGCCAAATATTTGGGTTAATAATATAGTTCTGCCTCCTTCCTTCCATGCAAATGTCCGCCTTTATACAATGTCTGTACAAATACAAGGTGTAACAATACACACCTAACTCACTAAGTTAGGTGATGATATACACAAAAGGTCTCTGCAAACAAATGTTATTTTGTAGTAACATCTGTAAGCTTACAAAGTACAGTCATATCCATAATCACACATTTTATCCTCACAATGATACCATTAAATAGGATGATAAAAGTACTAAAAACACCAAATAGTTAAAAAGCAAGGAAGTAACAAAGCCCAAGTGACATCTTATATTACTGGCAATAGGGTTAGGATTAATGGAACAAGAAAATAGATGCAAAAAAACCAATAATACTCCTACAGTCAATTAGATTTAAAGCAAAAAAAAAACAAAAAAACAAAAAAACCCTGAAATACAATTAAGAACTTCAGTATTATTAATAATAAAACAGTTACCCAAAGTGAAATACAGATTTTTAAAATAAGGCAATTAAGGCAACTAACAATCTTTGCCTCATTTACAGTATAAATGGAGAATGTCTTAAGACTATTGCAAAGATAAATTGCTTTTTCAAAAGCAAATAACTTACAGTATACTCGATAGTCCCCTTAGGTTTCTGAAAAGACATTCGTCTCCCATCTTTCTTGTCTAGGGTCTTCTTTTGGCCAGTGTCTAAAAAAAAATGAGGCAAAACTCCTATTAAAATTCATTTTCCTTTCAGTGTAATGTCAAGGACTGCTGAATAAAGCTTATTGGGCAGATGTCTAATTCACTAGTAACATAAATTACTCCCTGGGATTCTCTGTTCTAAAAAAACAATCAACTGTCAAAAAAAAGAATTGTACGTCCTCTCTGCTTGCTTTAGGAACTGACCAACACAAACAACTATAAAAACTGGAAGTCAATTCAAAACATAAGTAACTGTCAACAGAAAGGAAGTTATTAAAAAGTAAATTATGGACCATTTCTTTCAACATATTTAACCCGATTATAATATTTTTGAAGATACACATAAATTATAGATCTTTAAAATACATATTTCAAGATATATATTACTATTACTAAACCAAGTCTGAAATATGTAACATTAGTCCTCAAATCAGAAAATTTCTTTACTTCCACAAGTCATAAACAGTCTTCTCTATAGAATTATATTAACTTCTTTATTTACATACCATGAAGTAAATTAAAGTATGCTTTCATATGTAAACATACTTTTGAACATTTACTTTCAGATTAAGTGCCAATTATATTTTATTTGCTATCAAGATATTTCAAGTCAACATTAAGATTAAGGTACCTGTTTCCACTTAAATTTTGTATTAGTGTTAACCTTTTTATACTACATGTAACAATTGCACTGAATTGATAAAATACTACTACTATCTAAACATTTAAAAATTATTAAAATGAAAATCCCTAAAAAGCTAATTTAAAAACCCTAAATAGCTATATTTATGCTCAAAATTTTGCAAAATTAAAAAAATATATTTTCAAAGAAAAACACACAAATAATCTAGAAAACACCTATCATATTTCATTGTTCTCCCTCGATTTAAACTTAACTGGCATTTTTACCACATGAGAGTTTGTTTATATGTACCTAATTAGCTCAGTTGTTGGGTGAATGGTTCTAATGAAGTATTAATAATAATAGTATCAATATCTTAAAAAAGCCAGTTAGCTCTGGAATGCTTAAAAAAGCTGCCCGAAAACCTTCCTTATCACCAGGTTAACCCAAGTGTCTGTTATTAATCACATAACATCTTTATCTCTCCTTCAATAGCATCTGGCACAGTTTTAAGTTAATACCTGTGTTATTTTTTAATCTTTTCCACTGAACTGTAACCTCCAAATCACAGCATGTTTTGTTCCGCAATGCCTCAGAGCCTAATGAAGGGCATGACACATGGCAAGCATCTAATTTGAATGAAGTAATGTTCTGAAGCAACAACATGAACTGTACCTAGAACTACCACAATTCTTATAAACTGTCATCAATTTTCCATAAAGAAAAGTAAACAAAGAATTATGGTTCATCCATTACTCTAGGAATAAATGTGTGCGTGCATGTGCATGCATCCTACTTTTATATCCTATATATTTAAAGAACTCTTAAAAACTGAAGAGAAAAAATAAAAACTCAGATAAATACATGGACAAAAGATATGATCAGAAAATTCACAATCGGATGTAAAAATGGCCCTTAAACATAAAAAAAGATGCTAAATCTCACTCATAAGCAGAGAAATGCAAATTTAAACTATACTGAGATACCACTTCTCACCTATCAGATTGGTCAAAATTCAAAAGCTTGACCACATACTGTTTAGCTTTAGGAAGCAGATATTCTTCTACATTTCTGGCAGGAATGCAATATGTTAAAATTCTTATGAAAAATATTATTTTTGCTTATCAGAATATTCTAACTTTTCTACATTGAATAGTTTATATTTAAAGTTGCTTCTCTAATGAGAAAATAAAACACTGAAACTATATTAAGACAAAGTATGTTTTAAATAATTTATTTCTGAAACAATTACAGATTACTTTTAACTAATAATATACTTCTCCTTAATTGATATTAGGAAAGACTGTCAGTCTCCATTTACTTTGACTAATAGTTTTTCAATCTGTTTCATAATGTCCCAAGAGTTCATTAAACATTTAATCACAAGAAAGGCTGTAATTGCTCTATCACTTTCAAGAGCTCACCATGGAATAGAGTTCAGGACAAGAAAACTAATATGCCAACTTTCCAGAGTTTAAAGCTTGAAAAACAAATTGAAAATATTCACTTTAAAGTTTAAAATTATAAAATATTTTGTAATTATTCGCTATAAAATTATTTCTGAATTTTAATAACGATATTAAAACATTTATTAATAGATCTAAATGCCACAATACAATGAAATAAACTGTTCATTTTCTTCTATCAATATGAAAATACAAACAAATAATCACTATATTTGAGAACTGAAAGTATCACAACCTTTAATCCAGTTGCTTACTTGGTAAACTTTATAATAACCTATAAAGACAGTTGCCAGGAAACATGAATCTAGCTTGGGAGTACAAGTCTTCCTCACAAAATGCGGTTTAGAAATACGTATTTATTTGTTGTTCATTCCATAATAAAAAAATAACAGTTAAAGTTAATATTTATCAAGTGCCAAGCACTGTTCTAAGTACTTCACACATATTCTCTCATCTAATTAAGATTTTTACCCTATAAAGAAAGTATCATTATCATCTCCATTTAACAACTAAAGAAACCGAGGCATACAGAAATTTAATGGCGATCATACAATTAAGAAAATAACAGTGATGGAATTCAAACTTGGCCAGTTGAAAATATATATATTCAATTATAAAACCTGCACTCACAACAACTCTGTTATTTAAAACCACTTACTAGAATATTAGCTTTGTAAGGGCAGAGGTCATGTTAGTTAGTCACCACTACATACCAGTGGTTCTCAACCAGAGACAATTTTTGTACCTTCTGGAGGGTATCTGGCAATGCCTAGACACATTTTTGGTTATCAAAATTGGGGGTGTGTTAACTGGCATATATAGTGGGTAGAAGCCATGGATGCTGCTAAACATCCTACAATGCATAGGACAGTGCTCTACAACAAATTAACTGCCCCAAAATGTCAATGCTTCCAAGGCTGAGAAGTCCTACCATATATCCAACACATAGTATTATACATGGCATAGAGTAGGTGCTCAATAAATATCTGATAAAGAAAGGAAGATTTCCCTGAGATACAATCATCTTGGTATAGAAAGAACAAGAAAGTTAGATTTTTCTCCAGAAGCAGAAACTTAGTATATGTAATATAATACAATAATTTCCATCTAAGCTAAATCCTACAAGTTTTGATATGGTATGTTAATTCAGCCCCAAATATATTCTGACTTCTATTTTAATTTCTTTTATCCATGTGCTATGTAGAGAATACTGCCTTGTTTGCCAACAAATGACAATTTTTAAAATTTACCATTTTGTTACTGATTTCTCGCTCAATTGTACTGTGGTAAAAGAAAATAAGGGAGCTCAAACTTTTTGAAATTTGTTTAAACTTGTTTTATGATCATGTGTACATTTAGTAAATGCTCCATATCTGCTTGAAAAGAATGTATATTCTGCACAGTAGGGTGTAGTGTTTTCTATTTGTGTATGCATATCCATGAGGTCAAGTTTGCTGATTGTGTTGTTTAAATCATGTATATCTGTATCGATTTGCTTCTGTCTGCTTATTCTGTAAATTACTGTTATAATCTCCTACTATGATTTGGTTCCTTGCAGGTTTCTGCTTTCCATTTGTTAAGAACATGTTAAGTTTATACAAATTGACTCTAACATAAATTGAGTTATATCTTCCTGGTAAATTGAACCTTTTCTCAGAATACTTTTTGCCTTAATGTATGCTTTGTGTAATATTAATATAACAACTTTCTTTTCACTAGTGTTTGCTTTTTCTTACTACTCTCAACCTTTCTATATCCTTATGCTTTTGATGTGTCTCTTTTATTTGGTTATTTGTTCTATTTTCCATTTGCCTGTTCTATTAGCATTCTTCTCTCCTTTCTTGCCTTCTTCGGATTGGGTATTATTTATTAATTTTCTGTTTTCCTCACAATAATTTGGAAGTTATACACTCTTTTAACAATTCTTTTAATGGTCATCCCAGAGATTATAGCCTAAAATTACTGACTTATCACACTCAAATATTAACTGGTATTTTTATCCTCTTCTGAGACATGCAAGGATGCTAAACACTGTGTGTGCCACTGGTAAGACGTATGAATTGTTTTATACTTTAATTACATATATGTGCACAAACATCATAAGACATTACTATTTTTTTAGACAGTCAAATTCATTTAGTTTTGCCCTCATAATTACTATTTTAATTGCATCTCTGGGCAATTTCACAGGTCATACTAGGTTAGCAGGTATTTTCCTTTAATACTTTAAAGACATAAATTCCCAGCGTTTTAGTTTCCACTGTTTCTACTGAGAAATCAATGTCAATCCTAATGTCACATCGTCAAAGGTGACATCGTCAAAGGACTATTTCTTCTAATGCTTTTAAGATTTTTTGTCTTTGGGTGTTGGTTTCCACTAGGCAGTCACAGGGAGGCTTGAATCTCAATTAAATTTTTTCTTCAATTTTGAAGTTTTTAGCCATTCTCTCTCTCTCCTTCAGTAACTCAAATATACATACATTAGAACTTCTCATTGTTTCTTGTATTGAGCTTAACCCTCTTCTATATTTTCCCTTCATTCTTTTGTCCCTCTGTTTATTCAGGATATTTTCTTCTGCCATCTTTCAGTTCACTACATTCTTTCTTCTGTGGAGTCTAGTTTACTCTCAAATCCATCCATCCACAAAGGTCCTAATCCAGGGGATTATATTTTTCAGTTCTAGAATATCCATTTTAGGCTGGATGCAGTGGCTCACGCCTATAATCCCAGCACTTTGGACGGCTGAGGTGGAAGAAACGTTTGAGGCCAGGAGGCCAAGAACAGCATGGGAAACATCGCAAGAACATTTCTCTACAAAAAAGGAAAAAAAAATTGCTGCAAGCAGTGGTGGGCACCTATAGTTCCAGCTACTCAGGAAGCTGAGGCAGGAGGATTGCTTGACCCTAGGAGTTAGAGGTCACAGTGAGCGATGATCATGGCACTGCATTCCAGCCTGGGCAACAGAGTAAAATTCCATTGTGCCAGAAAAAGAAAAAATAATATATATATATATATTTTTTCATTTTTCTTCTTTATAGTTTGTATATTTCCACAAAGCTCTCAATTAGCTCAAAATTCTCAACATAGCTATTTAAAATCTGATAATTACAATATCTAGAGTTCCAGAAGGTATGTTTCTATAATACGTTGTTTCTCATATCTTGTCTCGTCATGTGCCTAATTATATTTTGTGTACTGAATACGACATTTGTAAGATTGTCTGTAGAAAATTTGACATGTAGAAAGCTATATTTCTCCAGAGAGGATTAATGTGTGCTTCTATCAAGTGCTTAAGGCCAGTAGCAATACCAGATCTTGTTCATCAAGTTACAGAAATTTTGATGATCTGAAGTTGAACTATCTTCCTAGGATGACCTAGCTACTGTGGTTTATCTCTCTACCTAAGTTACAGCATTTTGGGATCCAAAGTGAGAAGAGTTCACTAGGGCCACCCCTCCCATGTGGTGGGCCTTGTACTCTGGCCCTGTCCCCTTATACCCAGGTTATAAAAATCACCTTTTTATTTCTCAGTTGCTATTTCTAGAATCAACACTTCCCCCAGGGAAAAAGCAATCTCAAATTGGGACTCTCCCTCCATGGGCCTTTGTCCTCAGTGAGATCCTATCCCAGTCATACCAGTTAGCTTTCTGATACTCTCATTACAATACAATTTGTTTTGCTTTGTTTTTGTCCAGCTTTTAAAATTGTTCTCAGAATAGTCTGAAGAGTCTGAATTATCTATTACCAAACTCAGAAGTCCTGAAAAACTTTCAAGCAGAAAATTAACAAAGCAGTATCAGATCTTTAAAAAGATCATTTTGGTAACAATGGAAAGGCATACTGGAGGAAGAAAGCAAGCCTAGAAATCAACCATAAAAATACTATGAGATCCAGTTTTAATATAATAAAAGATATCCATTATAACTGAATATTATAATTTTGGTAGTAGCTACTGATAAAAAAAACTTGATGATTTAAAAATATTGAGGTGGGAATCAGTAATTTCTAACACAATAATATAGATTTAAAAACATCAAACATTTTAATAGCATCTTCTAAACTAAAAAAGAGACATGTTCATTATGGCTTTTCTAGTTAACTGATTCCCCTTACAGTGAGGTACTAAAGGAAAAAATATCTGTATTTTCAACCTTTGACTCACTATTGACCCCTTATCCATAATCAAAATAAAAACAAAAGCAAAACAAAACCCCTCCCTTGTCCCTCAACTCTGTAACCATCCTCCTCTAGTTACTATCCTGTCATTCTGCTTTTTTTCACAGTTGAACTTTTGGAAGTAAAAATCCATTTTCACTGTCTTTACTACATCACCTCCTACTGATTCCAAAATGCACTATAGTATCTTCATTCCCAAGTTCACTATATCTTCCCTGAAACAAATAACCTAAGTGGCAAATTTGATGGGCTTTTCCAATTTTATTTTATTTGACCTCTGTGAAACATTGAACTAATTGCTTCTGCATGCTCCTCTTTCCCTTTATCTGAAAACATCTCACACTCCTCTTGGTCTCCTACCCATCAGTGTTCCTCTTTAGTGTCCTTTTGTCCACCTAGTGCTTAAATGTTAATATGTACCCATGGACTTTTTGTGGTCTTCTTCTAAATGAAAAGATCCATGATTATTAAAGTGCAATAGAGCTTGCTACTTAAACTATGTTCCAGGGACATGCAGCATTAGGCACTACCTAGGAGCTTGTTGTGAATGCAAGATCTCAGGCTTCACTCCAGACCTACTGATTCACTATTGATTTGCATGCACAATAAACTTGAGAAACACTATAAATAGAGCTTTTAAAGGATCAAACTTGCAGACTGAGTAACTGACAGAAGAAATAGGTTTCCCTACGTAACTCCCTATTCATGATAGTTAACACCAGCAGTTTTCAAATATCTGTCAAACTAATTAAATGTTTTCTAAATTAGTCACTGTGATAGATTATATTATTGTTACTAAGTATCCTGTATTCCTCCCTGTCTAGGAATATAAAATTCACTTCACTATCCCGTTGATGTCAGACATGACTGGTTTTGCCCAATGAAACATGAATAGAAGTGATACGTGTCTTCCAAGCAGAAGTATTTAAAGCCAACATTATACTTCTTAATTCCCCTTTCTCTCTATCTCAAGATCAGAGATATTCCATATAGTGGCTGCTCTATCAACATGGATCCTAGAGGAAAGATGTAATTCCTGATGGATTATCCCACATAGATAAACACGTGGGCACACAAATCTGGCTATTTCCATTTCTGCTCCTGGTTATTGTGCTTGGTAGATTAAAAAAAAGAATTACTCAACAAATCATGCATAAAAAGCAAATCACCTACTACGGGAAAAGGAAAATAGCCTGGCTTGCATAAGACTTCCCTACTGAAACATTATTCAATGCCACAAGATTGAATATTCCAATTGTATCAAAGACTACAAAAGTGAAGAGCATACTGCAAAAGGACAAGTAGGGAATACTGAATAATAATGTTATAAAAATATGGTTGAAAAGCTGTGGCTATTAAAAACATAGAAAATGCAAAAATAATCAGTAAATATCAGGATGTGAGAAGAAGAAAAATGGGAAATGAAATTGCTGATGTCATATCAAAGCATGATTAAATGCATCCCACCTAAAACTGAAACATGATTATAATAACAATAATACCAACCTGTTAATGTTTTTTAGAATTTGCTTGAGACACACCTCTTAGGAATTAATTTCTTATGGTGAAGAGTTGTCATCTTCCATTCTGTCATTCCCTGCTTCTAACCATCCATCCACCTTCTATATGTGTATACACATAGAGGAGATCTTGGCAGCAATGTCTACCCTAACATTAAAGATATCCCTGAGTGGTTGAATTTGAGGTGACTTGTGAAGTTTAATATTTACAATGTATGACTTCTTTATAGTTGGTATATATCAGTTTTATAAAAAAATTGAATTTTTAAGATAAAAGACTACTAGAAGCCATGATATTAAAGTATTAATGGTTGTTAATTGTAATATAAAAAGGATAATTGTAATGTCCAGTAGGTTAGAACATTTATTCCACAAGGACCTTGCTGTACAGTCATTCCACCCTCTCTCAGCAAATAAACAATGTGCCTTCTTTCTAGGAACTTCTCATTGTCAGTCACCTCAACTTTCCTAAGGTCTCAATACTATCTAGAGGTTGTCATACAACTTAAACATGCATCTCTTTTCTTAACCTACATCATAAAACAAGTATAAGCCCCAGTACTTACAAAGGAAAAAGAAAAACAATAACTGTTTAAGAAAATAGAAAGATGCAGTCTTTCACATCTTAAATCCATGGTTTTTAACCCTGATTTAGAATCACCTGGGAAACTTAGAACAAGTTGGGATATTAGAGTTTTTATGATCAAATCTTTAATTATGATCAGATCTTGGCATCAAAAATTTTTTAAAGCTACCCAGGGAATTCTAACGCATAGCCAACACTGGGACTCATTGCTCTAGAACAATGCTGTTCAAAAAAACTGTCTGCAATGAGAGAGATGTTTTAGTAAAAGGCGAAAGATTTATACGATCTGAAGAGAAACCAGAGTATAGAGAAAGATGTTTTAAATCTGCCTTGTATAATATGGTAGCCACTGGCCATGTGGCTACCACGAATACTTGAAATGTAGCTATTGAAACTGAAAAATGAATTTTTAATTTTACTTAATTTAAATTAAAATAGCCACATGTGCTTTGTCCCAAAGATTTTTTGTTTGCTCAAACTTTAGTCAGGCTCCTGAACCATCTCCTGGGCCTATCTGTGCACTTCCTTCTAATATCTAGTTTTAGCAAGAATCCCGCAACGTCTGTTTAGCAGGTACCCCCCACCATGGATATCTCATCACCTTCTATATCTGATCAGGTTTCTCATCGTCCACTGGCCCCCAGGTGAAGTGTGATTACCTTGGCCTGTCTTCAGCAAAAATCCTGATAAGTAGGTTTAGCCAGAATCCCCCTTACTCCTGATGTTACCTCTTAGTAATTTTCCATCCACCTACTCTGACTCTGCTCCTTGGCTATAGATTCCAACTTGCCTGTGCTGCATTTTGAGTTCAGGCCAATCTCTCCCCGTCACTGTAAAATCCCTTTGCCATAGTCCTTATACCTATTGCAATGGTCCTGAATTAAAGTCAGTCTTCCTATGCTTTAAAAAGAATCATTGAATAATTTTTCCTTTAACACTAGTTGCTATCATACTGAACAGTATAGACATAGAATCCAGAATCCAAATTCCTCAGTTCAGTTCTTCTTTGCATTAGCCGCAATTCAAGTGTTCAATAGTCACATTTGCCTAGTGGCTATCATACTGGTCATCACAGATAAAGAACTTTTTCATTATCGTGACAATTCCATTTAATAGTAGTGCTCTAGAAAATCTAAAATCTAGAGTCTTGACTACATAATCTAAAATCTATAGTTTATCATCTGAAACAGACCATCAGATAACTGAGTATCTGAATTAATTGCTTTGCCCCTATACATAGCTGTTTTTACTAATTTGAATTTCAGAGTTACACCATTGAACTACACTAAAGAACGGTGTTTAAAAAACTAAGCTTTTTGAAAATGGAACCTGTATTTACTATAAAGATGGTGATGATTTTTTGTTGCTATACTACAGAATTCCACAAGAATTTTTTTTTCTATATTCTCACTATGAGGAATTGCTGTGTTTCTCCTGCCTACCTAAGCAACAAGTTTACCTTTATCTTAGGGACACTGTGATTTATATTTGATCACATTATCTCCTTTTCTTGACTGCCAGAAAACAAAATCAAATTTTTGGCCTTTCTTTAACCCATGTATTTGATTTTAAAACATTTTTTTTTATACTAGTACCACCCATTGAACAAAATTTATTAAGTCCCTTAATGTAAGTTTGCTGGTGACCATAAAAGGGACCTTTATACGCAGAAAAAAATTACCTGTATTTTACTTTTCAATATTTGATTCATTGAAATTAAGACGTTAACTGTCATGCAAGTTGTATTTAACCCACACTAGTTTTGAGCCTGGGGCCTCATGAAACATGTGTAACTCACAGGTCTTTACCTTGGGAGCCGCATGAACTATTTTTCAAGTTGCATATAACTCATGCACGGTATATAAAAAATAACAAATTTTTCATTAAATTAGAAAGGATCGTTTTGTTTTTGAAGTTTTT
>CAUYRT010088660.1:0-16761 GCA_963574885.1 Lepilemur ruficaudatus
TGTATCTGTGATTAGAAAGCTTGGGAGCACTTGGGTAGTTTGAGTTGTCTGTATTTTCCGTTCACAGTGATGGTAATTCTGATAATTAATTGCCTTCTAGTCCATCTTTTTTTGTTGTTGTTTATTTATTGGGCCTTAGAATCTTCTCTGACCTTCATTTCCTTTTTTCTCTTTGGTTTTGTGATCTGGATTTAGCTGAGTTTGAGATCGCAGAGATTAATTATAAAGCAGAAGATGTATTTGAAACTAGAGAACCAATGAATTTGGTAAGATTAAATAAAGTTCCAGGTGGAAGAACATTTGTTTAATTAATATATAGCATTTCTACATACAGTATGTATAATCTCCATCAACTAAGTTATTCCAAATATGCCCTTCTGCACATCAGTGTGACTGCAAATAGCAGTAGGAGACCATAATTCTTATCAGCATTAATGCTCACTGCCACTTCATGTGCATGACCTAACCACCAAGTTAGGGAAAGTTAGGGGCCCAGGCAGGGAACAGGAGTCTGAACCATGATTGGGCCCAGGGACTGAGCTTGGGGATTAGGAAGGAGGAAAACGTAACGCAATATCCCAAGACGGAAATTAGGCAGGAGAAGCATCCTCAGTAAATGAAGATTAGACTGCAAAGCTGAGTTCTCACCACACAAAGAGAAATGGGGTCTGAGCATAGGCACCAGGACGAGTAGAAACCTAAGCATTGTCAAAAAATAAAGTGAAATACAACAAAGCTTTTGTTCTTTTTTAATATAAAAATGAAAGCCTTAATTTATTCACTTGCTAGGTTAGTGAACACATTAGCAATGGAATTCTCTGAGCAGTACCCAAAAGAAAAGAAAAGTAATAATCAAGGCTTTCAAAGTGTTACAGAGGGGTTATCACCATCTTGATGCTATTTAAGTTTTGAAAGCTAGAACTTTTAATAAAGCAGAGTTCATGCTGGCTAAAGATATTTTGTCATTTATGAGTAAGGACCATGTTTTCAGTTAGGGTCTGGCATACTGAGGTTACCTAAAGTTCTTGGTGGTTTATGGTTTTCAACTGTCAGAATCAGTTGTGAAGAAACACAATACTTAGTTTTGTTATTTGCCACCTGTGCAGCTGTAAATATTTTTTTCTTCTTTTTAATGAAAACAAACAAACAAAAAAACTAAATAAAAGAAAGAACATTTTAGAAGAGGGAAAAGTAAGATTGTAAAGAAGGATATGTCAAGTTGCAGTACAGGCCTGGCAAGGCTTGAGCTAACCTGGAGAGATGATCTCAGATTAATGCTGCCCTTGACGTGTTCCACGTCAGGCTAACAGAGCCAGGCCCTTGCACTCTCTCCTTGCCCAGTTGTTGGACACGCACTTCCAAAAGAATGGTGTGACCTCAGATGGGTGGTCACTTGCAGCTAAAGCAGACCCTAAAGTTGTTATTGATGGTATTTGGAGACTGTCTGCTGCCTACTGACCTCACAGCAGGGAAGCAATTTCTAACCTAATAATAATAAGAAGACAAGATCCAATAGAATATGGAAAAAGATACATAATGTCTTTTGCAGCAATATGGAAGGAACTGAAGATCATTATCCTATGTGAAGTAACTCAGGAATGAAAACCAAATACTGAAATGTTCTCATTTACAAGTGGGAGCTAAGTATGGGTACCCGGATGCAAAAAGAGTGGTATAATGGACATCAGAGACTCTCAGTAGAGGGGAGGGTGGGTGAGTAGAAGGAGTGAGAGATGAAAAATTACCTGTTTGGTACAATGGACACTATTCTGGTGACAGGTACACTAAAAGCCCAGACTTCACCACTATACAATTCATCCATGTAATCAAAACCACCTGTACCCCTAAATCTGTTAAAATAAAAGATTTTATAAAATAAAATAAAAGATATGTGAATGTCCAGTAATGACAATTCTGTACATCATTACAAAAAAGTATATTTGCATATATCGTTAGTCATCAGGAAAATGTAAACTAAATCCACAAAGAAATATCATTACACAGCTACCTCAATGGCTATTGTAACAAATATTGACAAATTGCAATAGTTAGAAAAGATGTGGCGTAACAAGAAAGCTCATATACTGCTAATGAGATTTAAAATTATACAACCACTTTGGAAAATAGTTGGAAAATTTCTTCAAAAGCTTAAAAAAAACCCCAAAACTACCATATGGCCCACCAATTGTACTTTGTATTATTTACCCAAGAGAAATAAAAAGTATATGGCCACACACATGTATGTATTAATGTTTATAGAGCTTTGTTCATAGTATCCAAATCCTAGAAATTTGGAAACATCCCCCAAATTCATTAAGAGCTCAAAGGAATACCAAAGACCAGTGTAAAGAAATAAACAACTGATACATGTAATTTCAAAACCATAATGCTGAGCCAAACAAAAAGGTACATTATGTGTGATTCTATTTCTATGAAATTCTAGAAAATGATCTAATCCATCATGACAGAAATTTGGTCAATGCTTTCCTGAAGCTGAGCGTCAAAAAAGAGATTGGCTGGAAAGAAGCAACGCTATGGAATATAGAAAATGTTATATCTTGTGATTTTGTTGGTGTAAACATTTGTTAAAATTTATCAAACTATATACCTAAAATAGGTATTTTATGTAAATTACATTAATACTTTATTTACATTACTTAAAATAATCTTATCTGATATTTTTGACACCTTTGTTGAGATATAATTCACATACCTGAATATTCACCCTCACATTGTACAGTTCAATGGTTTTTAGTATATTAGAGTTGCAAAACATTAATAATAACCAAAATGTAATTATAGAACATGTTCATCATCCTAAAAAGAATGTCCTAAAGTAAACTACTCTATTACTAATTTTTTCTCACTTGTCTTTCTTGCTCTTTCTTATCCTTTTTCTGCAGACATAAACACATGCATTAACATAGTGTAGTTCATACTTATATTATTTTGTAAATATTCACTTATGCAAGTAAAATTATTGGTAAATATAAAGGCTGTATAATTTACAAGTTTATGAATGTTTAATTTACTTAAACATTTTCCCACTATTGAAAATGTAGATTATTATATTGAAGGCATTTGAGAAAAGCAAACTATGAGTTTTAGGACATTACTAGCATATTACTAGCTTTTTTTGGTTTGTTTGGAAGGCAATTGCCTTATTTCTTGCCCTCTTTCTAACCTATAAAAATGATTCTAGAAATTAATAATGAATAGTAAGAGTTAATGTGGGTATAGATTTTTGAGAACTACTCCGATTTTAAATCAATATCTTTGTTAGCATTAAATTTGTGATTTGTGTGACTTGGGTCGACTGGATTTTAGAAACAGCTTTTTAAACTAATGAGTCAGGAAAATTAAAAATATTTTGAGCATTAGGGAATACGTTATTTTGAAGATGAGAAAATTCCAGCAAAACAGTTAGTAGAATTACCTTGATTGCCCTTGAGAGAATCAATGCATTCACTCAACATACCTCACTAGAGATGAGAGCTGTAAAAGTCCAAAACACAAAACGAAATTGCTTTGTCTTTGCTTCTCTGGCCCACAGTGCTTCAAGAGGAATATTAGATAAATTTTGGAGGGGAGTCATCTATAACAACCTCTTCCCAGTCACAAAGAAGTGAAGTTCTGAGATGCTAGGCTTCTGTGTTCACATGCTATTGAACTTGGCTTCAATAACATGGTGGATTTTTGCTTGGGTGGTATCAGTTTATTAGCTTTTGCATAAATCTTTTCTTTTTTTTGGATTGTCAAGGAACTCTTTACCTGCTGTTACTGGCATGACACTGCTTTACTGATAGTGTGAACCATAATGAGCAATTGGTATTCTCCCAGGATATGTGGATGAAAGACTTCTGTAATCAAAAGGTTGAAGGGCTGGGAAACTCTTTTGACATAGAGGCTAGAGAGCCAGTCTTTAAGAAAACAAATCAATTATGTTCAAATAAGTACGAGATGAAGCTTGGCATTGCTATCCCATTTGCAGAGACAGGTAGGATTTATTTGTCTGTTAGGTGCACAGGTCAGACATCTCTTCCAGAAGTGTCCCACCGGAGAGATAAACAACCTTTGATTTGTAGTATTATTTGAGATTTCAATTGGATCAACCTTTTACTTCATGAGTTAGCTTTCTTGAAATCTTAATATGCTTTTTTTCTTTAGAGGTGGGGAAATAGATAATTTAATCTAGATAAAAACTCTCATTTGGTAACTAGTATCAGTCTGTTTGAGAAATTAACACCTTCTATCTACAGGCCCAATCCAATCTTGTTCAATTCTGTATTACTGGCTATGAATATAAAAAGAAGCATATTTTTAGACCACATTTATGGTCTCCATCCCCAGAAAATACTGTTTGTGAATGAGATAAAACAATACACCTTTCCCTGTGTAGGCTTTACTTCTAGTAGAGGTTCCAGGCACATTTGCAAATATTGAACGTAAAGCATCTAAATAAAGATTCCCTAAAATATTTCTCAGCCATTAATATGTTCTGAGACTAATTTATAATGTTTAATGATTGGATCCTTTTCCAAAACCCCAGAGCTCTGTGAGGAAAATGATAGTTTTCTAGGAATAGAAAAGTCTTTTTGAATAAGGAATAGTAAAATCCATGGGAAACCATGAGTCCAATGTTACCATTAATCAAATTTAGAGATTGTGTAGCTATGTAGCCAGAAAAGATATCTCTAGCCCTCAAAAGCAAAAGAAGTTCTCTGGAATTCGCAGAATAATTTTTATTAATTTTCTTTCTTTCTTTCTTTCTTTCTTTCTTTCTTTCTTTCTTTCTTTCTTTCTTTCTTTCTTTCTTTCTTTCTTTCTTTCTTTCTCTCTTTTCTTCTTTCCTTCTTTCTTTTCTTTCCTTCCTTCCTTCCTTCTTTCTTTCTTTCTTTTTCTTTCGGGAAAACTTTGAATGCTGGGTCCATCACATTTTCTTCCTGAGAACTTTTCGATTTAAATACTTATCACCTGTAACAACTAGGGAACTTAAGCAGAATGCATACTTGCACTGGGACTTGTGGAGGGGTTCAGGTTAAGATTCAGTAGGTCTACAGTGGGCACTGGAAATCTGGTCTGCATTTGAAACAAGCAACCCTCTTGATTCTGATGGAGGTGTTTCACAGACCACTCTGGAGAAGCACAGTTTTGCCTTATGTTATGTCTATATTGTATCTCCCTAATTGGGCTATCAGGTTTCTTAGAGTTTTGTGTGAAGCATTCATAGCATTGATCATGGTTGGCATCTAGAATCTCTTAAATGAATTATCACTTAATCCAGCTTCACCAATAGCTTCATTTGGTATCTGTTTATGGACTATGGTTTCTTAGTTGAATGCCTTTTTCCTTCTTCCCTGAATTAATTGGACTTTTGTGCTTGGGCTAACCTTTTTTTTTTTTGGAGACAGGGTCTCATTCTGTCACCAAGGCTAGAATGCAGTGATGTTATCATAGCTCACTGCTGCCTCCAACTCCTAGGCTCAAGTAATTCTACTGCTGCAGCATCCCTGAGTAGCTAGGACCACAGGTGGCCCTGCCATGCCTGGCTAATTTTTTCTATTTTTAGTAGAGATGGAGTCTCACTTTTGCTCAGGCTGGTCTCAAACTCCTAACCTCAAGCAATCCTCCTGCCTTGGCCTACCAGAGTGCTAGAATTACAGACCTGAGCCACCATGCCCAGCCTGGGTTAACCTTTTAAATGATAATACATTTCATACATTCCCAATTCCAGTTACGATTCTTAGAAATAGTTTATTTTTAATTGGTTATGATTGTTTTCTGGGTTTAATTGTTTCTGCAACTGGAAAACACAACACATACTACTTCTGCCCAGCTCTTGTTCAAAATTACATTAGTATTTCATAGGCAAAATAGTAAAAATAAACCCCTTGCTAACATTCGTCAGGATATTGTTTCTTAGTGTTAATTGAGATGTGGACCAAGGCTCTGAACATGCTAAAATAAAGAAAATGCAGTAAAAGAACATTACTAAAACAGACATGATAGACAGATGGATTGGAAATTAACAAACTTAGACACAAGAGCTTAGAATCAGTGACGCTGGCTGTAATTTTTGGTTCATTTATTTTTTTTTTAGAACTAAGTTTTGGGAATCTGTGATTCACTTGAAAAGTTAAATTTTTTTTCCATGTCTCTTGTGAATAAGTTTCTTTTCAGAAATTCTCAGTTGAAATTAGCTAAAATACGCCTTCTTAAAGATCCAGTGCTATGCCTTTGTAGAGACAGCAGGAGTAACTTTTGAAAGTCTTTAAACTGCAGAGAAATAGTAACTGAGCCCATAGCCCATTTCTGTGTTTATTGCGCATTTACCATTCAGAGGTCCCTCTATTTTCTCTGTCATCTTCAAGTTCAGAGCAATTATTTAGGGAGATGTCTTCTCTCTTGATAGAAAAGATGCAATATACCAGAATATCTATTGAAAATTAAACAGGGAGGACCAAAGTAAATTGAATAACCTAGAGATGTGATTAGTTTGTTCGATTAGAAGTTCACAAATTAGTTCTACAGTCTTGGATGTTGAAATAAAGATTTTAAAGAATAAGAATGAGTTACAATACACTTAATGCAAGTTAAAACAAATACAAACATTGGTATATCAGGATGAACTTAAAAAACACTGCATACTAGCTATATTCTGAAACTATAACAATACAATGAATTTAATAAATTGAATTTCCCCCATACCCTGAGAAAAGGCCAAATTCAATAGGATATTACTTTTTTTACCCAACAAAGAATAAAACAAACAGTGAAATTTAATTCAAATTAACCAAACCCATGTTAAATGCCTAGGTATAAGAAACTGGAGTTCCATTCCAAATCCTTTTTAAAAATATAGATGGATGCTTATTTGTATTATAAAATTGTAGATATTATTATTGAATTCATGCAAAACTTCATATAAAATATTCTTTTTGAGGTCTATAAACATGAATGTTATTTGAAGTTAAAATTAGACGAATTGAGAAATGATAAGTACTGAATGTTCCATCATTTAGAACTTTGAAACCTAGTAAATTTTGTGAGGAATATTCTAAAATATCTAAATAATACAAGAAGCAAATAATACAAGATGTAAATCAATAATGTTTAAACCAGTTCTGACACAGATTTAGATGAACAGGTAAAGTGTGAAAAAGTTAACACTTAGTGGCTCAAAACGTTGAAATGACTTCCTCTTGTTTTAAAGTTCTTGTCCAAAATTCTTGAAACGAAATCTGTTGAACTGTCCAAGGCCTCACTGTCACCTTCTTGACATCTTCCCACTACCCCAGCCAATCTCACTTTTGCTCATTTCACCCAAACAGCCACTCTCTTTTGCTCAGAACTTTTTTCCATTTAATTATCTTTTTGTGGGATAACAATTCACAAGTCACACTTGCTCCCTTTTGCTTCATAATTTAGCTTCCTGCACCCCTTCCCTCCCCAGCTACTGCACTGTCAGTCCTGCCTGCCCTTGCCTGACTCCTGTGTCACGACTTCGTATTTACTTCCACTAATGAATTTTATCATACATCGTTCTAATTATTTGCCCAATTGCCAGTCTTCTTGGTTAGAAAAGAGCAGATTTTCTACCACTCTTCTTCGTTGCCAGAAAGGTGTTCCAAAGGCATTATTTAATAGGTGAATAAAAGAAACAGACATTTAAGTCACCAAAGACTGTGTATTTTGAAAGGGTATATGCAACCTTCTTTAACTCAGAAGTCCTAGACCATCCCTCACAGATGGTCATGCTACCTCTACTCAAGTAATTCCAGCAATAGTTAATATTTTCAAGCAGTGGGTTTTCTTTCCCCCTCACCTGAGACTTTCTTCTTAAACCCTCTGAGTTATGAGACACTATCTTTTTCACTTTCTAAAATATCTTAAGTCCTATTTTCATGTTTTCTTCATGAGTTATGGCAAAAATCTTGCCTATATTTTCTGCTTGTCCTGTCCCAGATACTTTACTCCATATTTTTCAAGATAATTTCTCTAAAATGATAATTGTATTATTTTCATGCTTCATTTAAAAATATTTTCCATTATCTAGATATTATTTTCCACAACCCCATTTCTTTCACATCACCTTATAGTTCTTGCCATAACTCCATATCCTAGCATCTCTACGACTCTGTTACTATAAGTTTTTCTTTGGAGCAACACTCCTTTTTGACTTCAACTTATTTAGAAAGAAAACTTTCCATAATTACCATAGGTGGGAAAACATCTTCACTTACATTTAAAAAGTACAACTATTAAAAAAAATCATTGAAAGCTTGACAATGTTATAAATTATAGCTGAAAAAATGCTGCTTTTTGATGACCTAGTAAGAGATTGCTGATTACTTTTTTAAAATAGCAAATGCTAGTAAAGTGTTAAAAGGCATGTTACCAACAAACTAGAACATCTCCAAGATAATTAAGAAAATTAAAAGAGAACTGAAGAGGGAGTAACTTTAGGTAGAGATTTAATATTATTTGATATTCTGACCTTATAATATGAATTAATGTCCTCTTTACCTCCAGTGTTAGTTTTCACACAATTTAGGACTCAGCCTTTTCCATGTTTTCTCTGAATATTTCTTTTGTATAGCATACAAGATCAGTGACCATTTAAATTGTGCACAGCCTACTTTATCAAAGATTAGATGGCTGTAGGAGGATGGTTTTATATCCGGTTTCTCAGTTCTGTTCCATTTGTCTATGTGTCTGTTCTTGTGCCAGTACCATGATTTTTTAGTTACTATAGCCTTGTAGTATAGCTTGAAGTCTAGTAAATTTATGCCTGTCAATTTGTTCTTTTTGCTTAAGATTGCTTTTGCTATACGGCATCTTCTCTGGTTTCATATGAAGTATAGAATTGTTTTTTCTAGATCTGTGAAAAAATGATGTTGGTATTTTAATAGGGATTGCATTGAATCTGTGGATCACTTTGGGTAGTGATAATGACAATTTAACAATGTTGATTCTGCCCACCCATGAGGGAAGGCATCTTTGGAATGACACTGATTATTGCTAGGAATCTTGGTATCATTACAAATTATATATGCTTGCTCCCAAATGCATTTGTTGGTCAGTCTCCTCGAAAAGAAGGGGGTAACCCTAACCCACAAATTGTCATTCCTCAATTAACCAGGTAATCCTTTTGATTATACCAGATAACGGTCATGTCTCTGATGGTAAAAGGCACAGATGACAAGGATCTGGAAGCCCCAAAGTCATTGAAGATCTGACCAGCCTTGCTGAAAACAGAGGTAGTCATGCAGGGAAATATCCTAGCTTTATTAATATAAGGCTGTAACATCAAGCCATCTGCATGTTATCCCACTGTAATAAGACGAGGTGAACCATACATGAATCCCAAAGAGGCATTTTAAACCTATGTCCTCAGGCCTAAACTAAGAGATCAAATGTCTCCCTTGGCCCTTTTCTCCTAGGCCCACACTTTAATCTCCACCTTAAAACTCTTACCTGATGACAAAAAAAAAAAAAAACACTAAAAGGAAAATTCAAGTAAAGGGACATTCATTTTTATAATACTAGAGATTAGCTGGCTTAAACAATCTTACCCTGTGAATTTTTTTCTAAATATTTTCTTTCCAATGGGGGTGAAAGCCTTCTAAAGAGGAGAAAGCCCCAGGCCCATCTTAATACATAAACCATATTGAAAGAAAGAGAGAAAAATGTAGTGGGAAGAAATACTAAATGTGGGTCCAGAAAAAAAAAACAAAGCTTAAAAAAAGGTGTTGATATTCAAACTTCTACTTTTTCAAACTCATTTTTCAGACTCCTACTGCTCTTTAGGTGTAATGTGTGTGTGTGTGTGTGTGTGAGAGAGAGAGAGAGAGAGAGAGAGAGAGAGAGAGAGAGAGAGAGAGAGAGAGAGAAGAGAGAGACATGAGGTCTTGACCTCTGTCCTAGAGGTTCAATGTTAGACTATGACACTAACACTATCTGCCTTTCAAACTCCCTTCTAGGACATGCTCCATAGCATTTGGATCTTATATTAAATGACAAAGTTTCTCTCCTTCAGAGAGAAATGCCAGACTGGATTTGTGGCTTTCCCTGGATTGGTTTCTTCTGAGTAGAGGTGGTGTTGTGGAAATCACAGTACCCTGAGACCAATTAAATCAGAATCTTTGAGGTAGGGATGAGGGATGGATTTTTTAAATCTCTCATGTGATTATAATATGCATACAGGTTTGTGAAAGCCCAATCACCTCATTCTATAAATACAGATAGATAGTAGGGCCAAGAGAGGGAAAGTAATTTACTCATAACCACACAGTGAGTTAATGACAAGGTTAGGAGTATAAGAATCCATGTCTGTAGATTCCTGGCCAGAATATAGATTATACTATACTGCTTCTCTCTCTACCCTATGCTCTCTCTGGACCTTTGCTTTCCTCATCTGTAAAATGAAGATAATAAAGCCTAGAGATTTTCATGAGAATCATTAAAGCAGAAGCATTTTTTAATGCACAAGTTTCCACACAAATGTGGAAGAATTAATGCGTAATATATATGTGAGGCTGAGACTCTAAAACAACATAATGGAAGTTGTTTTTTATTTTAATCATTCATCTAGTTGGGTGATGTGTTTACCTGATAATATGTATCAAGAGTGTATATTTGTGTAGATTATATGTGCCTTTTTTTTTGGACTGGAGTTTGTTTATTCTGCTGATGTGACATCAGAGCCAATTAGCCTAATTGTTTTGACTGGCTTGAAGTGTTTCTTTGTTTCTGTACACTTGGGCTGGGCCAGTTTCTGCAAATGAGCCTTTGCAGTAGCACAGAACTTTCTTTAGTTTTAAGAACCTTTGGAATTTTGGGGAAATCATTCCTGAAGTTGTGTCTTCTCCAAAAACCTGTGTAGGGTTATGGAGAAGAAAAGGCATTATTTAATTTAGAACCATTTACAGACTCTATGCTGCTGTGAAGTAGGATGGTTTTTGTGTTATGGAGTGTGGATAAGGTGTGAGGTGCAGGCATGGGGAGAAATAAACAGAGAAAGAGGGACCCTCACCCTCCAAAAAGCCTGTGTTCCACTAAGGGAGGCAGGTATATACCTAAGTCATGCATAGGACATTGCCAAAGAAAGGGGAGTAGGGAGAACGGCAAGGAGAGAAAGCCAACAGTTTAGCAGTATTTCAAATAGGAACATTAGCACCAAGACGAGTGCACTTTTACAACTTATTCCATGGACATAACTGAGTACAGAAAGCCCTTCCCAGTCTGAGTAAGTACAGATTACTCTTTAAATTGAACTTGGCCTCAGTGACAGTCAAAATTAGAAGTTCAGGACAGAGGTTATACTTTTCTTTCTCTTCTACCTACTGGAATATGGATGAAGAGAAATATAAAAGCAAGGATACTCAGTCAACCACAACATGGCCTTAGGAGTGAACTAGCCAAGGTTTCTACGGGACCTGTAGATCCCATTCCCAAGGCTGGTCCCGTTTTGGGGGAGGAGGCCAAAAAAAGATATCTCTTCTGAAAGACAGTGCCAATGGAAAGGCAACAGGGAAGATTGCCCACGAGGAGGAGTTTCTGCTTTAGAAGCCAGAAAGAAGAGAAGAGTCTTTCTTACTTGGCTTATCTGAGGAAGTAGATTATTTGGGGATCTAGTACTCCCTAAATAATCTGTAACGTCAAGGAACACATTTCCTGAACTCCAGGGCTCCAGAACAGGATATCCATACCCATTCCAGGCCTATCCATCCGAGATATTAGGGATTTCCAAAGGGGCCACTTCTATTCCCCTAAGAGTCATACATCTGGCTACTTGTTCATTTGGTAAAAATGAAATTTTACCATTTATAAAGTGGCCCTTTTGTGTCTTCCTTATTTTGAAAGTACAATATACTTTCCTAATTTATCATTCATTTTTTACTGATAATTTTAAGTATTTATTTTTAAATACAAAAATATATTTATTTAACAAAGTACTCCTTTATCCTCTTATTTGAGCCTGCTAATAAATTAAAAACAAGTCATGATTAAACTAGGTAATTCTATATGTCACATAACAAGTGAATTTTAAAATCCATGTAGTAAATATATCCTCATTTCAGCTTGAAATTCCTCCTTTTTAAGGGGGCAGTAGACAGACAAGGAATTAGTAGGAATCAAGAGGCCTAAAAGTATAATGATGAACACTTATAATTCAGACCCATCTCAGGGAGGGCTTTCATTCCAGATAATTAAGAGGTGATGACCTATCCTCAGGAAAAATCGGGTTGTTTAAAAGCCATGTTTCAGGGATCTATGATTTCCTAGAAAATATGCCCCAATGAGCTCCCTGCTAGTAATTATACTGCCAAAGAAGTTCTTGTACTTTGCCTGACAACAATTAACACAAGAGCCTACATAAAGTAGCAGATTGACAGAATGAGAAATCAGACTTAGTCTGTAGTTCTGAAGGAAGGGTCAAATTTGGTTGCAGTATCAGCCATAGGCATTAATAGTAGGAGAAAATGAAATCTATTTCAAGAATACTTGATAAACAGGACGGAGATCAGAGCTGAGAAGAATAGAAGGTAATAACTGTATAGGAGCCTAGAACATACCTGAAGTCCAGAAGCAATACTGAATTTAGAATCAGAAGGTAAAGATAACCCACGAGACAGTGTGCAATGGGACGAGCCAGCCTTGATGAGTTTCAACCAAAGGATTATAGCTGGCTCCACCATGTGCTAGACCTACACCATCTTTGGCAAGTTACTTAGCCTTTCTATATCTGATTTTGAACCTAGGAACCATGACTAAATTTTTGTGCTTTATACTACAATCTCCTTTTTAGGATAAAAATGGGTATATGAATCGAGTCATAATATGTCCCAATTTGCCCAGGACTGTCTCAGTTCATACCTGTTTCTGAGAATGTTTATTAATAGTACCCTCTTACACTCTGAGAACTTATTTTGACATGACTTATAAGTAATATATAATATCATGTTTAATCCCCAGATTTTTATTATCCATCATTCTCCTCAAGCCCTGACTTCCCTTCTTACCCAGCTTACATTCTCTCTCCCTCTATCACACTTGCCTGACAAAATCCAAACCTTAGTTAAATATAACCACTTTTTTCATATTTTCATCTAAGCAGGTGAATATGGTTGGAGAAAAACACAAAAGCATAAATTCAGGTGTGCCCTAAGTTCGACCAGACTTTCCTACTTTATTTCTCTCTTCAGTTTATTTAAAAACAATTCTCCTAAAGGACTCTTTCACACATCTCTCTCATCACACCTTTAATACCCCACCTCCTCCATGCCTCCACTCCCAGTCTATGACCTTGCCACACATCACTAGGAAAATAGAAGCATTTTATCTTGAACCCATTCCAGCCAGGCTTTTGAAGCAACCTTCCACTAAAATAGTTTTTGTCAATGTCACCAATGATTCTACCCTGCTAAATCCAATGGTCAATTGTCAGTCATCTTACTCAACTTATCAGCAACATTTGTCCCAATTGATTATGCCCTCTATCTTAATGTAGCTTCCTCCACTAAATCCTAGCAGAGCCTGAGACAGGACCTACATGCAATTAATTTAGTAGAAGTGATTCAGAGACTAGGAGAAGGGGACTGAGAAAAATGAGACAGAACAGGAGGGAATAGCAATCCAAGGATATGTTAATAATCTGTTTACTACTATAGGCAACTGTGGATTATTCTCATAGACTCTCTAAAGAGCCATGTGGAATGTACCCCCATATTTTCTACCAGAAATACAAAAGGGGAATGTTTATATATCAGATCTCATCTCCCATTGATCAAGTGTAATCCTAGAGGGTGTTAACTCACTGGCACTTACAAGTTGATACATGATCTAGAATCACTGAGCAGGTCCCTGCAGGTGTCCCACATGGTGGTAGCAGAGAAACCCCATGGCAGGAAGCAATAGTATGAGGTGCAGCTGAATGAAGTTGCATTAAGCTACACTGGCATACAGCGGCTGCAGGAATGGCCTGAACAAAAGATGGTCCAAGAGCATATGAAATGGAGTTTAAAAGATGTTCAACACATCCTCCTTATTGAAACACATTGTTTACTTGTCTTTCAGCACACCATACTCTCCTGGTTCTCCTCTCACCTCATTGGTTGCTTCTTTTCCAAGCCCTTTAATAGTTCTTTCTCATTTTCCTGAACTATAAATCTTAGCGTGCCCTTTCACTTCTTTATCTACACTCACTCTCTTGGTGATCTCATCTAGTCTCCTGAATTTAAACAGCATTTACATACTCACAACTCCCAAATTTATATCTCTAGCCCCAATTTCTCCCCTGAATTCCATACTGCTTACTTAAAATATCCACTTACAAGGTTAATAATAATATAAAATGTAACATATCCAAAAGAAAAATCTTCATTTCTATATGGTTCAGTTGTCCCTCACCTCAATAAATGATGATACCATTCTTCCAGTGACTCTAGCCACCCATTTGGAGCTATCCTTGACTCCTATATTTTTTTCATATCAATTGATCGACAAATCCTGTTAGCTCTACCCTCAAAATATATCCAGAATTTGATCACTTCTCACTATCATTACTGTTACTACCTGGTCTAATCCACCATTATTTCCTCCCTGGATAATTTCAGCTGCTCTCTGATTCCACTGTTGACTCCACCCCCAAAGTCTAATCCCAACATAGAAACCAGAGTGATTGTTCTAAAAATGAATGCAATATCTTGTCGTTCTTTTGCATAAAACCCTCTAATAATCTCCCAACTAACTTAGAACTGGATTCATCTCATTATAGCTATAAGGCCCTACCTACTCTTTCCCTGAATTTACATGGCCAGGTCTCTCACTTAATTCAGGAGTCCACTCAAATGTCACTTCCTCAAGGAGGCCTTCCCTGACCACCCAAAATCAGCATTGCTCACCATTTTTTCCTCTTGTTTTGCTTCATTCCCCCCCATAGGACTTCTTACTACTTGATTATGTTATATATTACTATTGAATAAATAGATGAGTATCATGGGAATTTAAATTGGAGCAATCTCTTGAGATCAGCAAATATTGATTGAATTTCTTCTGTGCCAGACATTGTTCTATGTACTGCTTCACTCTGTTCCCTCCTAAAACTCTTCCCTTGCCCCTTGGAACCTATCTTTCTTTCATTTCTCCACTTCTGGAATTAACTAAACCCTGAGATTATACTCTAATGACTTCAACTATACTGATGACTCCCATATTTGTATCTCCAGCACACAGCATTTTTCTAAGCTCAATACTCTATCCAACTATATACTCTATATTTGAATATAGTACAGATACTTCAAGCTCAACATGTTCAAAATATAACTAATTAACTTTGTTCCTCAAACCTTCTTATCTTCTGGGATTATCAAACTCAATAAATGGTAATACTATCCACTCAACTGCTCAAGCCATAAGCTTATGAATCTTTCCTATCTTTTCATTCTCCTTCACCTCCTATATACAATGAATCAAAAAGTCTTGTTAATTCTTCCTTAAAAAATCTTTCCAATTTATTGCTTTCTACTTCTCCACAATCAAACTTGATTTACTAACCAAAAAGCTATTAATAATGCCTTGTTGTACTGTTCCAACAGCTTCTTAACTAGCTTCCTCAGAAAATCTTTGCCCCCACTCCACATAGTAAAGCGTAATATTTTTAAATGCAAATTTAATTATGTCATTGTCTTGCTCTCCATTGCTCTTTGTATCTCCCTAATCATTCAGCCAAACTTCTTAGCATTGCCAGGTGCTTGCCTACTTCTCTCCTATTCTACCTTTTCCCCCTCACTTAATTCCAGGTATACTGGTTTTCTCTCATTTTCTTAAACATATCAAATTTAGTCCTGCCTCAGATCGTTTGCCCATATTGGTATATCAGAGCAAACAAGTTCACATAGCTTACTCGTCCTCATTCTTTAGCTCTTTTAACCATCACTTACTCGGGAAAACCTTTTGTTTTGGTCCCTTGAAGACTGGATTATGTCCTGCATTATATACTTTTATAGCACTCGGTACTATCTCTGTCCACATCAGTAATTACTTAATTATTACATGTTTATTTCTGTCTTTTGCTAAAATACAAACTTCATGAGGGCAGGAATAGTGATTGTGCTATTAATTGCTATATCCTCACTACCTGTCATATTGTATAAAACTATTGGAGAGAAAAAGCACATATCAACATACCACAGTGTATTCCACTGAGAAATAAAAATAAATTTCAGATTATTTCTCATTACAGATCATTAATGTCATTTCTCCCTTATATTAAGTTGTAAAATTGAGATGTATATATATTTCAATCATGTCTATGACTTAGACCTATACCTCACTCTCTATTGCACTCCTATTATAAAATGTGCCTGAGCTGTTTAGTATAAACTTTTAAATTTGTGTTACATACCACTTGAAAGTTATGCATTATTCAGTTAATGCCAAAATGCTCCAAAGTACTTTTAGTTCTTCCTTACTTCCTAATGTAATTTTTCAAATCATGCTGTGACAAGCAGAGTTGTCTCATCTTAGAAAATATATTCATTTGGCCAGACATGATAGCTCACACCTGTAATCCCAACACTCTGGGAGGCCAAGGTGGGAAGATTGCTTGAGCTCAGAAGTTTGAGGTTGCAGTGAGCTATGATGATGCCACTGCACTCCAGCCTGGGCAACAGAGCGAGAACCTGTCTCAAAAAAAAAAAAAAAACATGGGCTCAAGCAATTCTCCCTTCCCATCCTCCCTCAGCTGGAACCACAGGT
>CAUYRT010088661.1:0-13751 GCA_963574885.1 Lepilemur ruficaudatus
AGCTGGGACCACAGGCATGCGCCACCATGCCCGGCTAATTTTTTCTATATGTTTTTAGTTGGCCAATTAATTTCTTTCTATTTATAGTAGAGACGAGGTCTCGCTCTTGCTCAGGCTGGTCTCGAACTCCTGACCTTGAGCAATCCTCCCACCTCTGCCTCCCAGAGTGCTAGGATTACAGGCGTGAGCCACCGCGCCCGGCCCCGGAACACTCTTTGTTATAACAAGTAGCCGACGTTTACGCAGCTCTTAGTTCCAGACACTGTCCCAAACACTGCACACGGATGGTAAAGTGCATACTGCTACTGTCCCTGGTCTACAGACATAGGGAGCTGAAGACAAGAACAGTGAACTCACTTGCTTAAAGTTGCACAGCTCCCAGGAGGCAGAGCTTGGATTCAAGCCTGGCACCCTGGCTCCGGACCCCAGCTCTTAGCCACCGTGCAAGCCTTGTGGGAGTGGGAAGGAGGAAGGGGCGAGTGAGGGGCGACTTCTAGGTATTGGCCTGGGGGACTCTTGGAGGTGGCTGCACTTTGATGGATATCCAGGAGGGGCACGGGGCAGGTGGAGTGCTGGGGAGAAGGTCATTAGTTGGGTTTGGCAGGTGGGTGAGTTGATGCCTGGGGATGCTCAGGCGGAGGCCAGGAGGGAGGCTAGTCTATGGCTCTGGTGCTGGGTGAGGTGGAGGCTGGAGCTGCTCCTTCCAGAGTCATCAGCATAGAAGCTGTAGAAGTGGAGCCTGGGACACACCTGGGCCACGGAGGGGCAGGGCCACTGCTAAGGCAGGGGGGTTGAAATTTAGTGTGCAAGAATCCAAAATGACAGTACGAATAGAAGTGTTTGTAGGACATTTAAAATTTCACTTCAGATTTAATGGTTGAATCTGTTTGGAACATTTTGTGTGTATGGTTTGAGGTGAGCTCTCCTTAATGTTTTTCCAAATTGTTAACCAGTAATTCAAGTGCTATTTTGATTTTTTTTTTTACACCTACTCAGGTGCTATTTTTAAATGAGTGTTTTCTTTATGATGGGGATAGATAATAAATGCACAAGACACAAATTCCCAAAGGGTGAATATTTTGTTTCTCCCACCCTGTCTCAGTGCCTGCACTGGGTCTTCTTCCCCCGAGGCAGCCACTGTTCCCAGTTTCTTGTACATCTTTCCAGGGATGTTTAACACATATATAAAAATATGCACATACTTTTCATATAAATGGTAACATATACACTTTGCATCACCCTAACTTTGCACTGAGCAGTGTGTCTTGGAGATCATGGCACAGCAGCACACACGGAGCTGCCTCACTCTTTATCAATGCAGAGTGTTTCACTGTAGGAATGAACCATTCGTAATGAACGGTCCCCTGTGAATGGACATTTAGGTTGTTTCTCATCTTTTAGTATTCCAGCAATGCCACATGAAGAGCAGACATCATTTGCACATGTGTAAATACCTCTGTAAGGTAAATTCCTAAAGGCAGAATTGCTGGGTCAAAAAATGTATTCACTATAAATTTTGATAGGTATTGCCAAATGTTTTTCATTAAAGTTCGATTTATACTCCTACCAGCAATGTATGAAGGCACCTATTTCCCCAGTGTATTATTTTAAAAAATAGGTGTCTTGTCATTTTAATGTGCAGTTCTCCTGTGAGCCAGCTTGAACATTTTCATCCATTTAGGAACCATTTCCTTTTCTATAAACTATCCATTGATATCCTTTGCCTATTCATATGAGCTGGGCATCTTTGTCTTAGGAACTATTTGTGCAATAAGGAAATTAGCCCTTTCGCTGTAAAATGAGTTGCAAATATATGACATTTTACCTAGTTGGTTGTCTTATTATTTTAATTTTTCAATGCAGAAACGTTTTATTCTTGTAGCTTCCAGGTCTTGTCACACATGGTCTATCAGTTATCTGTTGCTGCATAATGAATTATCCCAGATTCAGGGGTTTAGAGCAACAGCAATCATTGTAGTATTATCTCTGATGGCTGGGAGTGGGGAGGCAGACTGGGTTCGGCTAGTGGTTCTCCTTGCAGCTCTTTCATGCAGTTGCAGTCAGACGGCTGTTGGGCTGGAGTCACCTGTAGGCGTCTCGCTTACATGGCTGGACTTTGATGCTGGCTGTCAGCTGGGCTGTTGGCCTGAGTGTCTACACATGACCTGCTGTCCTGACCTCACAACCTGGAGCCAACCCAAGAGATAGAAAGTGAAGACTTTCAGTCTCTTAAGGCCTGAGCCTATGGAAACAGGACCTTGAGTGGTGTGAGGAAGGCAGGGCTCCATTGAGGCCTTGGACAAGATACTGCCCCTCTCTGGCCCCTGACTGCTCATTCACAAAGTGACAGGAAGATGTACTAGAGCATGGATTAGCAAACTTTTTCTTGAAAGAGCCACATCGTGAATATTTTAGGCTTTGCAGACCACACTGTCTCTGTTGCAACTGCTCAAAGCTGGCATTAAAGTATGAAAGCAGCCGTGGACAATACATAAACAAATTGGTGTGGCTGTGTTCCAACAAAACTTATTTATGGCCATTGAAATTTGAATTCCATTTTCTATGTATCACAAAATCTTTTTCATATATATATGTATTTTGTTTTTTCTTGAGCAGGACCCATTCTTATCATGGGAGTCATAAAAATAGGTGGCCAGATTGGGCCAGTGGGTATTATTTATCCCTAAACTTCTGGACTTGAGCAGAGTTTCTCACGTTAACTTGCCCATAAATGACTTGGAGATCTTGTTAAAATGCAGACTCTGATTCCGTGGATTTCGGGGAGGCCCAAGAACCTGCATTTCCTAGAAGCTCCCAGGTGATGCTGTTGCGGTCCATGGACTGCGCTTTGATTAGCAAAGGGCTAGACAATCAGCCCGCGTGGCCATCTCTCAAGTTCAAAGTGTGGCGGTCTGGATCCCGCTCTGCACTGAAGATGCGCAGTCAAAGTCTGGACGCAGGCGTGCCCTGGCATTTTCTGCATAGTCTGCCCCATGGCTTTCCTGCTTTATTTCTTTCCTTGTTTGTTTCTTGTGCTTCCCCCTAGCCTAACCTCCCCGGGCTAGAACATAAGCTCCCTGAGAGTAGGGACCTTGCTGCTTTGTTTACCGCTGCTGTCCTACCGTCCGGCACAATGCAGGCGCTCAGGAACGAATGATGCAGGCTGCCTGGTTGGCCTCCCCTGTCGCTCATCCCCGCCGGGACTTTGTCGTTCTATCATCACCTAGTGGGCACTTTTGTGTACTGCGGGGTGGGGGAAAAATGTGTCTGTCGGAGACTGATCTGGGCAGAAGGTGGCGTCGGCTCCTGGGGGCAGAGCCGTCCTCTGGTGCCTGGTATCTGTGTTCTTGTCCCCAGGCACAGCGCTCCTTGGAGGGCCTTCCTGAAGGAGGCGACAGCAATGAAGGCAGTACGATTTGGAATGGTAGGAATGAGACAGGGAGAAAAGGCATTCCTGGCAGAACCACAGCATGAGCAAAGGCCTGGAGGCTGGACAGCTCGGGCACATGTCAGAAGGGGCAAGAAGTAGTAGCAGCTGAAGATGAGGCCAAGTAATGACACGAGGAGGAGAGGGGCCCCAAGGAAAAGGAACTTCCTCTTAGTGATCCACGCCAGGTACTTCATAGGCCCGAGCTCATTTAATCCCCACAAAGGCCAGCTGAAGTAGATTTTAGGACTCCCATTTTACAGATGAGGAAACTGAGGCATAGATCCAGTGAAGTGACTTGCCCAACATCACAGAGCTTGTAAGGGAGCAGAACTGGATTTGACTCTAAATTGAATCTAGATCATCTGATGGATTCTCTTCTCTCTGATGGGAGTGCCTGCCTTGGTGTGTGCTTGGAGGTGGTGGGGTGACATGTTGGGGGGACCCATTATACAGCCATGGAAACTGAAGCCCAGCGAGGGGAAAGGAGTTCCCTGATGCTGCACACCAAGTGAGGCCAGATTCCTCCCGGCCCCTGCCTGGGCTCCCATCTGACAGCTGGAAGCTGAAGCTGCCACACAAAGGGCCTGAGCCCTGGCCACAGAAGGTAGCAGACAGTCCAGGTGGGAACCCTTGGCCAGCCCAGGCCCCTGGGAACTGTGTTTAGGTTTCAGTTCCCAGTCAGGTGTGTCCCCGGGGGGTAGGGAGGATGAGTGTGCAGAGCTGCAGGCTGGGGGGCTAGGCCTCCCCGAGGAAGGAAAGGAGGCCCAGCAGAACATGCCCCCAGGCTGTCCCAAGACTGGCCTCCCCAGGGCAGTGGGTGGGGGGGCACCCAGTTCTCCCAGCTCAGCGGCAGACCTGGGTTTCCCCAGACTCTCATCCCAGCTGCAGCCTTGCACCCTGCACAGGAAGCCACCTGCCACTTTCTCAGTTCCTCAGTCCCTTGGTCTGCTTTTCTGGGGAACAGAGGGCCCCAGCCTGGGGGAGTCAGAGGAATGCGAGGTCCACCTCCACTCAGACAGCATCGGGCTCTGACCTATATGATAATCACCCCCACAATGAGCCTGCGAGTGGGCGCTGTCAGGATTCCCACTTTCAAGTGGAGACAACCGAGGCCCAGAGAGCCTCAAGTCCTACCCTGAAGGACTTGCCCAAGGTCACCAAGTTTGAGCTGGACCTCCAATCCAGGTCAAAGTAACTGCTCTGGTTTGAATGTCCCTTCCAAAACGCATGTTGAAATTTAGTTGCTATTGGGACAATGTTGAGAGTTGGGACCTTTGAGGGGTGATTGGTCATGAGGGCTCGTGGGAGTAGGTTAGTTAGGGCTGGAGTGGGCTCCTGATAAAAGGGCAAGTTCACCCCATTTCTTTCTCTGTCTTGTGTGTTTGCTGGCCATGGGATACCTTCCACCATGGGATGACCGCTGCCAGATGCCAGTGCCGTGCTGTTGGACTTCCCAGTCTCCAGAACTGTGAGCCAAATAAACTTATTTTCTTCACAAATTACCCCGTCTGTGGTATTCTGTCATAGCAGCAGAAAACAGACTGACAGTAACCCCAAAGCATGTGACCACAACTCTGATGGCTACCCCTGTCCACAGCTGGGTGGCTCCTTTGGCTCTACCCACAGCTGCTGATTCAGCCACGGCCTCGGAGCATCAACACCTGGAGTTTCTGCCTACGGCCCTGGGGCCTGGGCTGCGGGGCTGCAGGCCTCTGCTTTTCTGCTAATGTGGTCCCCACCATGCCTGTCCCATTTCCCCCTGTGACCCTCCCCACAGGGTGCTCACTCCATGAACACGTTCTCTGTGAGTGAATTCCTATAAATGTGGACACCATCCCTAGTTTTTAAACATGAAAGCTGAGGGGCAGTAGCCCACAAGGACCTGCTTGGGTCACCCGCAGGCTCAACGCAGAGCAGTGACCTGTCCGGGCTGCTTGCCATCCAGCCTGAGGTTTCCTCCACGAGGCGATTCAGCCTAACAAACCTCCCCTGGCAGCTTGCGCTACCCCGAATCCTGCATGTGAATCAAAAAGCTGGCTCCTTGGGCCACTTTTCTGCCAGGCAGAGGCCAATTGCCCAGATGCCCAGCTGCCCTGGTGGCTTGCAAAGACTCAGAATGTGTTTGGTTGGAGACCGCCAGAAGAAGATTACTATAGTTGGATTTTTAGGGCTTCCTGGGAGGGAGTACGTTACTTCTGCTGGGGATTTTTACCAGCGCATTTTCCTTAATCCTTCTTGGGGCATAGCTGGGATTTAGTAATGAGCTGTAACAGCCAGAATATTTGATCCTATGATCTGGGACACAACTGTTCATTCTTAAACAAGCTGAGCATCTCTTCTGGATGTCCTAACTCAGCTCTCACAGGGTACCAGAGTAGCACCATTGCTCATACAGAGCCAGAGCCAGCACCCCAATAGTACAGACGGAGCCACAGAGGCCCAGAGAGGCTTAGGGGTGGGGGCAGAGCCAATGGGGGCAGGACCATTTTGTGTGCAAAGTCTCAACTGTGGGTAGAGACAAGGGGAGGGGCCACCTCCCAGGAACTGGGAACAGGGGACCATCAGAGAGGGCCCGCCAAGGTGTCGTGGGACCTCAAGGCAGGACTGTTCTTCACACTGGGGAGGTCCCGCAGGAGAAGAGGTCTCCCTTGGGCTGAGAGGCATTGATCTCTTTTGCAGGGGAGCTGTTGAGGAGGACCGGCTTTCCCAGAAGCAGGCTCTTGGCTGAGGATTCACGAGCGAGTGATTTATTAAGAAAGTGCTCCCAGAGTAAATCAGGAAGGGAGCAGGAAGCAGGAGGAGGAGAGGAGACAAACAGCCCATGTTTGGCCTGTTCCTACAGTGGGTCGCTTTGATCTGGAGTGCAGGTTACATCTCAGGGTCATGGAACCCTCGGCATAGGAGCTGGGCTTCCAGACCCCCTGCACCCCGTAGTCAGCACCTCCCAGGCAGAAGTGAGCAGAGTGCAGCTTCCCGGAGGAGAAGGCGTGGGACTTGCTATGTGCGGGTTCTTCACAGGATAAAGGGTTTGAGCAGAGGCTGAGTGAGGAGCCCAGGCACACTGCTTGAAGGCCAAGGTTGCCATTTCCCACCTGGAAGAGGACCAAGCCTCATCTCTGACTTAGGACAGGCTGAGGAGGACTAAGGAACATGGAGGGGTGGGCAGCCCCGGCAGGCCTCAGAAGTTCACTCAACTACTGCAGCAAAAGTCCCATAAACACTTCTGGAAGTCCCTCTGTCATCTGCTGATGTTTGGGCCAAAGCCGTGAACTGTGCTGAGGAGGGACAGGCTAAACAGTTCATTCATGAGTCACTGGCCTGCAATGGGCCCCAAGAAGTTGTATCAACAGGGGCTCAGGCCCAGGGCAAGGTGGGTGTCAGGCCTGGGCCCCCAGGGCAGAGCCTCGACTGAGTCTAGCCCAAGGAGGTGGCTCTGTATTAGTGACAACCCCCTGCCCTTTCTGTTGACCGCACTCCTTTCCTTCCTCTCCTCCCTGAAGGCCCCACCTGGAACTCCTGGCCTCCAGCTTTGCCTCTTCCAACACACTCTCCTGGAGTTGCCAAAGATTCCCTCTAAAAAGCAAAACTGGTCCTGCCCTCGCCTGCCCGCCACCTTCCATGGCTCCCCATTGCTCTCAGGAGAAAGCTCAAAGCTCCCATGTGCTGCTGAGCTCTCTCTGGATGAGGAAGAGGCTTACCCTGTAGGGACTGAGAGCAGCAAGCCTCAGGCAGAACCAGAAGTCCCAGCAGCCCCTTGTAGCCCGCAGGGCACCAGGCAGCAGGGCCACTGTCCGAGAGGAGCTGCCCCGGACCAGCCCCCAGGCCTCCCTCTCCCTGTAATTAATTTATGGAAAGCGTCTAAATCAGGAGTCAACACAGCCCTGCAAATCTCACCTAATCCCTGCCTCCCGGGAGGGAGCAGCGCCCTGGAGGTGGAGGTGGAGCTTTTCTTACAGTGATTACATTTGGTTTTGTTTCAAGAAAAAAACCCAAAACAAAACATTTAAGGTCTTATTTTCACAATCACCTGCAGAAAGCAGAGGCTTCCAGGTGGTGAGACCACGGGAGCCTCGCAGCCCTGCAGCCTGAGGAGAGCATTCTGGGCTAAGGGAGTCTAGCTCGTCAAAAATCCCGTGGGCTCTGCCTCTAAGCACACCAGAAACCCGCACTTCTCCTGCTGCGCTGCCTCCACCCTGGTCCAAGCAGCAGCAGCTCTGCTGCAGGCTCAGGCACCCCGTTCCCACCCTTGTCCCACTCCAGTCTCTTCTCCTGGGCAGCCAGAGCCAGCTCAGGCTCCTCTGAGGAAGCTCCCAGGGGTGTGCCTCGGGGTAAGGCCACCCCCTCAGACCTGCCTCCCTCCCTCTCCAGCTGCCCTGGCACCCTGGCCACCGCCTGCTCTGCCCAGTGCTCCGCTCCTGCCCCTGCTGCTCCCCTGCCTGGAACCTTCCCCTCCCTCCATGTCCATGAGGGCTCCCCCCCCACCCCCTGTCGTGCAGCTCTGGTTGGGAAGTCGACCTCCCTGGCAGTGCCGCTCCTTCTCTCCTCCCCTCACCTGCTTCCCCTGCCTCCTTGGCACTCAGTGCCAGCCAGACATTTCCTTATTTCTTTGCGTATTGTCTAGTTTCCCGCTATGCCCACTGGCATGTAAGCTCTGACAGCAAGGGCCTTGTTCTATTCGCTGCCATATCCCCAGTACCAAGAACAGTGCCCGGCACCTCACAGCAGGTGCTTATTAAGTATTTATTGAGTGAATGAATCGTATCTGTCATTTGATGGAGGAGGTGGGCAGGGTTCCCCAAGATGCTCTGAGGGTGTCCCCTCAGTGCATGGAGTCGGTTGAAAGTTATCTCCTGCAGGAAGTCTTCTGTCCAGATTTTATTATTTTTATTTTTATTATTTTTAAAGGGTCTCACTATGTTGTCTAACCTGGACTTGAACTCCTGGGCTCAAGCAAACCTCCTGCCTCAGTGTCCCGAGTAGCTGGGACTATAGGTGCGTGCCACCACACCTGACTCTATCCAGATTTTAAGTGGAAGTTCTGGCTATAGGCAGCAACTCTGATCACAACATGGGAACCATTTTCATTTAGTGCAAACACCAGCTCCTCCAGGAAGCCCTCCCAGAGCTCTTCCCAGCCCCTAGTGAAAGTGCCTCCCTCCTCCAAGCCCGCCACTTTCTCCCTTGTGGTCCCTTCTGGGTGTCAGTGTCAGGCCAGACAGCACCCCCACGGGCACCTGAGTCATACCCAGAGAACACCTGGAGAGCCTGTTTCAGCTCCTATTTTATAGGGCCTCTTGTGCAGGCCTCAGTCATGCCCTTCTCCTCATTTAAGCCTCACGACAACCCTCTGAGGGAGTCATTTGTTATCCCCATTTACAGATGAGGAAACTGCGGTTAGAGGCCGCAGCAGTGATTTACCCAAGCTGCACAGCTGGCGTCAGAGAACAGAGTGGAGCTCGGCTCCTTGGCCCTCAGTCCAGCCCCACTGCAGCTGCCATGCTCGCAGTCAGTGCTCAGTAAGTGCTTGGAGAACAAGTGAAGACGTTGTAACCACAGCACGTGACAGCAGGTGGATCGGCGGCTGGTCTCATGCTCTGCTGAGCCCTGAGGTCGTGCCTGTCCTGCTGCTCTGTGTGGAGAAAGAAAAGGCCGTAACCTCTGCCTTCCCGCACTGTAAGAGTGAGGCCCCGGGGGACTGGCCTGTGGGATATGAGGAAGCCACATGACTGTGCCCGTCACCTAGAGAAAAGAGGGTTGAATCATGAGCTGGAAGCCAGGGACAGCGCAGGCACCAGGGCCCCTGACTCTGGACAATCAGTCCTATCTTTGTTCTGCCTCCACCTACTACATACCATAAGGGCTATATTCCTCAGACCTGCACCTCAGTTTCCTTGTCTGCAATGTGGGGATAATTGTGCCTATCTAAAAAGGTCAAAGATTAAATGAAATAGGGTAAGTGCTTGGCCCAGTGCCTGCAAGAAAGCAAATTCTTAAGAATTAGAGCATATGATTATTAGCTGGTTCCAAGGAGGCACACATATCACATTGCCTCCTTCTTTCTTACCCTTAAAAATAGATCTCAAAGCCTGGAGGTACAAACTTGGTAGCTAGAAGTGCTATTTGTTTAGGGAAAAAAAAACAACAAAATAATTAAAATGACAGTGCACAATGGTGGAGATGATGTGGCAAAAGTAGCACAGTGTGGTAGCATTTTGTGAGCATTTTAAATATTCAAGGTAACTATTTTATCAAATGCTAAATATTAATAAAGTCTTACTTTGCTGGAGTTCTTCCAACTTTTAAAATGTATGCCAAAAAATAAGTAATTTCAAAGCTGTCTAGTTAAGTGAGCTGTAAATTGGATTTACAATATTGCCAAGTAGGGCATTTTTTCTTTTTCTTTTTTTCGTCTTTAAACACGTCTAAAAGTAGGGCATTTTTTCAAACTGGTAAACAAATATAAATGTCTCCTCCTATCTTTTGTCAGGATTGGTCTTGAATTCAGCAAATTTTGAATTAGGCCAGGCCAGGAGTAGATCCTCCTGGCATAAGATGCGATGGTCCCACACACCTATATGACACTAGGACCAGCTCTTTGGGAACGGAAATTTGACAGAACATATCACGAGCCTGTGAAGATAAGTAATTCAAATTAAAGTTGTTGGAACTTTAAATTATTTGAGCCTTAAAGGAAATGTGATTGTGGGACCTGAACCAAATAATAGGCAGCTGCAAACTTTGTTTCTCTGATTATAGATTAACTTTTTCCTTACCTACATTGTTTTGCAAAATGTTGTAAAAGACAAAATGGTGCCAGAGGAAAGACCCCTTTCTCGTTAATTGTTGAACCTCTTTATCGATTAACTTTCTTCTTTCCTCTGCATGTGACTCAGACCAGATGGCATGAAAGACCTTACGACTACCAGATTGCTCAAGATGGAATGTTAAATACACCTTTCCTTAAAAGGAACAAGTTGCAACCAATCATATTGCTGTAATTCATAAACCAGCCTTGCATGAGAAATGTAATCCTGTTAAACTTTTGTGTTTCCACCTGTGCGAGTAATACCTTAACTTCTCCATTTTGGAGCACTGACCCCCTTTCTTTGGCATCTGTTTCCTGGATGGCTCTCCTTCACCTTTGCACTTGAACAAACTCTTCAGAACGGGATTCTGATCCTTTCAATGACTTCAGGTTTACAAGTCATAGAGGCCATTCATATACTCTGGCCAGTTCTTTCCTCTAGGATTTAACCCAGTGAAATAATTTTTAAAAAAGCAAACCAAGTCTGTAAGTGCTGGGGTGTAGAAAATGAGTCCCTCAAATATGGCACTTGGGCGTGCTGAGTGCTTCTGAAAATTGAGAGGCCTCAGAAATAAGCCTTGGAATCGGGTCCATCTAACTTTGTCTTGTCCCTCTCCACACCCCAAGCGCAGAGAGGGACCCTTCTCTGGAATTTCTTCATCTGACCAAGAAAGCTTCTTACCAAAAGAAACAGAATTGCCTTCTATCCCCTCTGTCACCGCACTGTCTATTTCCTGGAGAATGCAACCGCACCTGGATGGATTGCTCCACAAAATAACGCCTGCCTCTCGGGCTCATTCAAACCCCAAAGAGAATCACTCCTCAGTTAATTTCTGTCTCCCTCGTCCATTCATTCTCCTTAATAACATTTACTGTCCCTCAAAACAATTGTCTGCATTCCCCATCCCCTTCCTCCCCTATGGAAAAGGGTATATTAGCTTCCGAACCCCATTGTGGTTCTCTCCCATGCATGTTAATAAAGTTATATGCCTTTTCTCCTGTCAATCTGCCTTTTGTGAGTTGATTTTCTGGAAACTTTCAGAAGGTGAAGGAATTTTCCTTTCATCTGTAAATAGACACATAAAGATGTTCATTGCAGTGTTGTTTACAGTAGAGGAGAAAGGCAAACAGGCAATAGGGGATGATTTAATAAATTTTGCTTGAGTCCTTGATGGTTCTTTGGCTAATAAAAAACAATCATCTTAAAGACTGTGTAACAACACGGATGATGTTTATGTTAAAAGTTTTCATAAAAGTTTATGTTAAAAGTTTTTCAAAAGAAAAAATGCAAAATTGCATTGAGACTCTGGTCTCTACTGTTAGGGAGTATTTTTTCACCCTATTTGACTCTCACAACAGCCCTGTGATGTAGACAAAACAGGGTCGATATTTATTCTCCCTATTATCCCCGGGATTGGGGGGCAGGATGGAGACTGAGCCACGACAAACTCTGGGTGGAGGTTCCCAGATCCCAGCGTGACTCAGAGCAGCATGTCAGTCGACAGGAGGACCCAGTGTGTGAAGACAGTGTAAGACAAAGCAATGTCCTGGCGCACCCCCCTCCATCTCATCCAGAAGAGGTGGCCCTCTGGGGTGCCCCTTCTCTCTCTCTGGCTGTGACTTCCCCCGCAGGGAGGTGTGGAAGAACCCCCAGTCCCAAGCCCCACCTTGCTCTGTGCTGTGCTTACAGGAAGCCCTTCTGCACACTTTGACCCCTGAGATCATGTGGGAAAACCCTTGGAAACTCTAACACCCGCTGCAGCTGCTTGTTGTTCCTTTTTTTTTTTAAAGTATTAATGTGAATTTTTTCTACCATGCAAAAATTGTCGGTAATGATATAATAATAAATGTTTCTATCTCTGTTGCCCAGGTTAGGAAATAAAATCTTACAGGGACACTGGAAGGCTCTTGGGTGCCCCTTCCTGATCCTGTTCCCCTATTGAGCATGTTAGGTGCTATGTTAAGCCCTGGAAACATCAGCAAACAGAACAGACAAGATCACTGCTCTTTTTTCTTTTTTTGAGACAGAGTCTCACTGTGTTGCCCGGGCTGGAGTGCCGTGGCATCAGCCTAGCTCACAGCAACTTCAAACTCCTGGGCTCAAAGGATCCTCTTGCCTCAGCCTCCCAAGTAGCTGGGACTACAGGCATGTGCCACCATGCCTGGCTAATTTTTTATATATTTTTTTTATTTGGCCAATTAATTTATTTCTGTTTTTTTTTAGTAGAGACAGGGTCTTGTTCTTGCTCAGGCTGGTCTCGAACTCCTGACCTTGAGCGATCCATCTGCCTCGGCCTCCCAGAGTGCTAGGATTACAGGCGTGAGCCACCGCGCCCGGCCTAAGATCACTGCTCTTGTGGTGTGTGCATTCCAGTGGGGTGAGCCAACAATAAACAAAATTTATGAAATTTAGATAAATTATGCAATATATTAGAATGTGAGACGTGCAAAGGGGAAAATTAAAGGAAGGTGGAGAGGTAGGGGTGGAATATAGCAATTTTAAGTAGGATCACATCCTTGTACATCTTACATATTTACTCAATATTATATTTTTCTTTGTATGAATGTGCCATCTTTATTCATTCCTCTGTCAATAAATATTTCTGTTTTTTGTCACTATAAACAATGTTGCCATAAGCATACTTGTAAATGTCTTTTTGTGCACATTTTCTAGGGTATGTACCCTGATATAGAACTGTTGAGTCCAGGGTACCTTCAATCTAACTAAGCTGGATGGTACTGATGGCTTCTCCAAAGTGGTCGTGCCCACGACTCTCCCACGAGCAGTATCTGAGGGTTTGTTACTCTACCTCTTCTCCAATACTTGGTGTTGTCAGATTTTTAAAAAAATTTGCTAATCTGATAGGTATAAAATGCTGTATATTTGTTTAAATCTGAACTTCCCAGGGAACTACTAAGGTTGATCATATTTTCATATTTATTTACCTTTGATGTTTCTTCTTTAATGACTAGGAATTTAATTTACTTTTTCCTATTGATCTTAAATCCAGAAATCTTGCTAACTAATAGTTGGTCTGTAGATTCCTTTGGGTTTTCTCAATAGACAATCATATCATCTATAAATAATGACACTTTATGTCTTTCTTTTCAAATATATGCCATTAATTTATCTTATTTTACCAATTTATTTTTTTAAAATCTGCCATTAAGTTTATTAATTTAAGAAAAATAAATTCAAAAGGACAATGTTGGATAATAAAGATAATAGTGGCATCTTTATCTTCTCCTGACTTTAAAGGAAATGTTTCTAGCATTTACATAGTAAGGGATGTTTCCTTTTGATTTTTTTTTTTTTGAGACAGAGTCTCACTCTGTTGCCGGGGCTAGAGTGCCGTGGCGTCAGCCCAGCTCACAGCAACCTCAAACTCCTGGGCTCAAGCAATCCTCCTGCCTCAGCCTCCCAAGTAGCTGGGACTACAGGCATGCGCCACCATGCCCGGCTAATTTTTTCTATATATTTTTAGTTGGCCAGCTAATTTCCTTCTATTTTTAGTA
>CAUYRT010088663.1:0-12819 GCA_963574885.1 Lepilemur ruficaudatus
TTACCCCCCACCCCCCAAATCCATAGTGAACACTCCCACTATTTGAGCACCATAGTGTAAATCGGTCAATACCAATTTGATGGTGAGTACAAGTGGGGCCCATTCTTCGGGTCTTGTGTCACCTCACTTTGAATAATGGGCTCAAGCTTAATCCAGGATAATATAAGCGGTGCTAGCTCACTGCCATTTCTTAAAATTGAGTAATATTCCATTATGAACATATACCAAATTTTAACAATCCACTCATGAATTGACGGGCACTTGGGTTGTTTCCACGACCTAGCAATAGTGAATTGTGCTGTCATAAACATTCGGGTGCAGATGTCTTTATCTTAGAATGAATATTGAAATAAAATTATTTGGTAATAAACCAACTTAAAACAACAAATTCAATTATTCCTTCTTGTTGGATCTCTAGGACCTAGCAGGCAATTCGCAAGCTATTTATTTGCAAATGGTGATATCTTCTGTTAGAAAGTAAGGAGAATAAATGATTTTCTATTGGTTCAATTATCAGCTGCAACAGCAAGGATGGACTTGTGTTTAAGAAGCGTATTGATACAAATTTTAAAAAGAAAAGCACCCATGCAGGGAAATGTGTGAAAAATGTCAAATAAGAGATGCAGTTAGTAGGGAATACAGCTGGAGGGTGGGGGGAACTCACACGTGGGGAAACTTAACAATGAAACAGACTTGGAATGCTCATCTTTAGATGAGAGATTCATAAACAAGTCTTGCAGTTGATAAGTTGTATCATAATATAATCTTTAAATAATATGTGATGATTTATTTTCATAATTTCACTTTGGATAAACCTACATATGTTACACAAGATGCCTGGACTTAATAATAAGGAACATTATTTAATGTCTCAAACATTATGACATACTTGTAAGAATTAAATGTACACATCCCCATTCTTTCTTTATTCCAGTCTATCATATACTCAGCATACACTTAGTCATTGATTCCTATCTCCAACACATCTGTTTAATCTGTACTGCATTTTTACCATCCCTAATAAATAGAAATTGGGTAATCATTTGTAGAACAGTTCAAAAGCCCTATTTGAGAATAATAAGACCATATATTGTAAACCTAAACAAGAAATTAAGCATTTATCTTTAAAGAAAATAAATGGATGAAGAGAACTATGGAAACAACTATAGGTCTATTTAGCAGCTTATGTTTTAATTGAAAAAAAATTTAAAGAATGTATGTTAGAATTATGCCACTAATTTATACATGATTTTTTTCCAATGAAAAACTTTTTCTTGTCAATGTCATTTTAATTTTATTTCTAAACAATTGTCTTTTTTTAAATTCGACCTTTACTTTTGGTATTATTAAATATTGTGAAAGAGACAATCGATTTGCTTCTTGCACAGCTGTTATAAAGAATAACATTAAGCCCAGAAACCTGTCTGCAATGAACCTTCAAACCAAATGTGGCAGATAATGATTATAAGGAAAAAAAAATGTTTCTGATAAATGACCGTTAATTTTTCTTCACAGTAGTGTAAATAGGATGACTTTGCTCTCTATATTCTACTGCTCAGTCAAAGAGAACCTTTCCCAAAAGGAAACAGAAATAAATAAAAGCTTGGCTATGGTGCTTGAGTTTGCCAGAGTCATAGGAAAATTCTGGAATGATTTTTAAAAGGCTTATGTGTAACAAATAATTGTAATAAGAGAAAGTAAATCTCCTCTTTAAGATACAGTATAATTGAATTAAAGGAGATTTTCAGTCTATCTGAAGAGATTTAGGGAAAAATCTAATAGGAGTCGTAAATATAGTTAATATAACTATTACGTTTTTTAATAGCACAAGATTTTATTTTGACAAATGAAATTTTTTTTCTGCTAAACACTTTACGTTGTTATTTTTGTAAAGACTGAAATATTTTTTAAATCACTAAAACGAAAGTTCCTTAGTAAAAAAGTTATTTTTTAAAGTCAGAATTTTGTTTCCTAATTTTCTACTATTCTATAAAATCTACATAAGGCTCAGATTTAAAGGCTGAGAAATGTAATTTTGTATTAATGGTTTTTGTATTGAAAATAATGGGGAAAATGTATTGAATGGTTACCCTGTGTGAGGCATACGCCAAATGTTTTTTATTCATCATCTTAGTTAACCTTTGCAATAAATATGAGTTAATTACTCATCAGACTCATTTTAAAGCACAGCAACCTGGGGCTTAGAGAAGGTTGGGTAACTTAGTTCAGATCACACAGTTAGTAAGTGGCAAAAGCATATGTTTTTCGCTGGCATGGAATATAACAAAGGACACATTAAGTCATGTTTAAATATCACCAAATCTACTGAAGAATAAATAGGCTTTGGATGGGAAAAAATAGCAAAATCACTCAAAGAGTGCTCTTTAGTCACCTAAACTATTTCAACCTTTAGAAAACCTCCAAAAGCCAGTTTCCTTGGCAACAGGTAAGTCTGGCAAAGTCTTTGCTGTCTTTTGCACTTCGTCCCCTCACACCCACCCTGCTTCCTCCCCTGGCTTCATGCTTCGCTGCTCCCTATTGCTAAGGAGCAATGCTGCTAAGGAAAATCTCTGTGTGGCTAGGATTTCATCAGCTTGTGAATTTCTTGAAGGCACATTAATTCTGTCAAGGTTTTTCTTTTAATGAGTATTTGCTCTATGCACATTATATTACACAGGATCAAATGAATTTTTAAAAAGTTTTGTTTCTCTAATATCATGCTACTCTCTAAAACTCTGAGTAGTGAGACTAAAGATGAAAGCCTGAAGGATCCTCCTAATCCTCCCTAAAGCTCCCAACTCTTATCATTTTCCTTTCCTCCTCCTTTTCTCTCTCCATCTCCTTTCTCCACATTTTAACCTTATTTTTAACTCATTTTTTTTTCATTTTATGTCCCCTGCAATAGAGGATCAAAATGTAATGTGAAGGAAAGGAAATTGCATTGCTGATGGTGAACAGTGATAGCTAGTCTAGTGTAATGGCCACATCTGCCTTTATTGTGTGTGACACAGCACTTGTCTCCCACTAGTTTTAGGCTTATAATTTCTCTGGAAAAAAAGTCTAGTCTTGTAAGTATGTCTTTGGGGTATTCTCACCACCCCTGAACAAAACCTGTATGCTATATATTTTGTTTCCTAAGGGTTGTGTTCAGTAGGCATCCTGTGGTAAAAATCAATTAACAAACCAAAACTAAATTGGTCTAATTTAGCCTTCTCACAAGGATAGAACCTCATGGGGCCTTTGTCAACATCCTTGGGAGCACATGAGGTGCATGGCTGTCTAGAATCCCATTGCCTGAGTTTGGCAGCCACAATTCTAGCTCTGTAGGTTAATTTTCTTCTTTTTCCTTTTTTAAAAACTATTCTGATTGTCCTGGATGTTCCTTCTGTACCACAGTGTTAACATAAGCATAACAGAAGATGCTGTATATAACAGGAGAGGATTATTAAAATCTACAGGATTCAGAGTTATGTCATAGAGAATAGCAATGTTTTATTTAGCTTTAGGAATAAAAGTACAGGCTTATATTACCATGGCAAAATGTCAAAGCAATGATAGTTCAGGTCCCCATTAAAACCACAGGCTTTTTCCTGACCCATAAAGGAAAAATAAAAGTAAATTGGACTTCATAAGAATTAAAAGCTTCTCTTCAAAAAACACAGCTCAGAGAATGAAAAGACAAGTCATGAACTGGGAGAAAATAATTACAAAATATATCAGGTAAAAAACTTGTATCTTAAATATATAAAGAAATCTCAAAACTCAACAATAAGAAAACAAAAACACAATTAAAAATGGACAAAATATTTCAATAGACATTTTACCAAATAATATCTATAGATAACAAGCATGTCAAAAGATGTTCAACATCATTATTCATTAGGAAAATACAGATTAAAACCACTACATAGAAGTACCAGACACCTATTAAAATGACTAAAATTAAAATGACTGACCACATTGTTTTTGAGGTTGTAGAGGAACTGGATCTCTCATACACTGTTAGTGGGAATGAAAAATAGAACTGCTTTGGATAATTGTCTGGCAGTTTCTTTAAAAGTTACACATACATATACCATATGTTCTACTCATTCCATTCATAGATTTTTACCCAAGAGAAATGAAAGCATATGTGCATACAAAGATTTGTATGTTCATAGCTGGCTATACAGAGCAACTTCATTTGTAATTGCCAAAATTTGGAAACATCTCAAATATCTATCAATAGGTAAATCAGTAAGCAAATTTTGGTATATCAATACCATAAAATTCTGCTCAGCAATAAAAGCAATGAACTATTGATATAAACAATGTGTGACTGAATCTCAAAATAGTTACATCAAACAAAAGAAGCCAAGCTCAAAAGGGTGCATACTGTATGTTTTCAGTTATATAAAATGCTAGAAAATTCAGACTCAACTATATTGATAGAAAATAGATCATTGGCTGCTTGGGGAGAGGGTGGATTGAGTATGAAGAAAGGTGAGAGGGAAAGACAAATGGACACAAGAAAACTTTCTGGAGTGATTGTTTTGGTAGTTTCATGAGGCTATAGAAATGTGAAAACTTCTCAAATTTTGTACTTAGAATATGCGCAGGTTTTTATATGTCAATTACACCTCAGTAACTCTGCTACAAATCACTGCATGCTTCAGAGATTATACTCACCGTTCCCAAGGAAGCATTTCTCGGCAGGATAATGATAGTAATTGGGAACTGTCATCTAACATTGGAAGTATTGCACAAACAGGGTGTGTAAGTGGAGCTTACAGTCACTTGCAGATGTCCTTCAAGCACCGGCAATGCCATGTCCAAGATAATTAATGCAGAATAATTAGTGAAGCCTCCATATTTAAACACTTAGAGGAACTTTAATTATCTATCTATTATCTATCTATCATCAATCTATCTATCCATCTCCATTCATCAACATGTCCTCTTAATTTTGTCAAGTATGTTTAAGTCAAGTATGTTTCATTGGTGTCAAATGTAATTGTGATCATCTGTTTGGATGCACTGCACTGTGAAGGTGGCTTTCTAAGCCTCCATGTGAAGCTTTAAATTTTAAATTTTCAGAATTGCTGAAGGGATTTTCTAACCCTACCAATTCCAATAGGCCATGTTTTCTTACTTACATTTTAGGGAAGTATTTCTGGAGGGTGTTTGAATTTGAATGAAAATTCTAAAAAATTTATGATGCTTGAATAAAATACTTTATGATAAATGCCTATATGAGATTCTTATCTAAATGTCTTACATGAGAAAATACTGCCAAATCACATTTTCCTTTGGCTGTAAACAACCCCTCACAGCATATTCAAATTATTTTTGATTGGCCAAACAGGACACATACACACACACACACACACACACACACACACATATACACACACACACATATACGCATAAAGAGTTTTATCTTCTTAATATACATGCAAAATGTATCCTGGTAGTTCTAAATTTAAAGACTTTAACCAGAATATCGTAGGTGCATTCCTCACCCATTAGAGCCTTCTTCCTAAAGCAACCTGAATTTATACTCCATAGAACATTTATAGCCTGCCTTATACTTCCAGGAAGAACTATGTCTGTAATACATAATCAAGAATTACAAGTGAATGTTGTGCCAATTAAATGTGGGCCTCGTGGCAAACATTCCTGGAGTTGCAGGAATATCTTTCCTTCAGCCTGAAAGAGTGTATGCCATTGCCAAATGTATGCTTTTCTTCGAGTTTCTAATTCTTCCTTGACAGTGCTCTTATATTTTATTGCACTCCTATTGTTGCTTTAATGAGTACATGTTTTAATATTTTAAAAACAGTTTTATTTTTGAAATGCATTGTTTCTTCTATTCAATATTGACTGAATGCTTGCTGCTGTATGCCAAGCATTGGTCTGGAGGCCAATACTGGCCTGACAATCAAAGGACAGATCATCTCGTGTAATGACAGGAAATGTAGTATGTGTCATCACTCATTGATCTATTAACACAAAGAAATTTATCTCTAGCCAATCATCTAAATTGGATTTGGGACTAGAATTAGTATATATCTTGATTTGAGAGTCACGGGGCTGGAAGAAAAGATCTAGTGCTCACAAGCCCTGGAGGTTAACAGAATGAAGGTGGCAAAAACAGTCATGAAACATCAGAACCACCTTGGAAAGCAAAGATAGTAAAAGAAAAGAGGAGAGTATAGAGGACTATAAGAGGACCCAAGCAAATCTATCTACTCTCTCCCTAATGCTTTAAAGCCCTGCTTTTGCAAACCATTCCAGTAACCTAAAAGAACATAAAATGCAACCAACATTTGTTTTGAAAGACAGGTGGCACCTTATTGGATTTTATGCTGCTACAAACATGGAACAGATCATACTGGTGATGGGAGCACAACAGCAAAATACAAATTAGAGTTCAGCCAAACTTTTGGCACCACCCTTCCTGTCTTTCTCATTGAAACAAGCTAAGAGAGGGTGGGGGACAAATGTAGTCCAAAATTCCTCATATATCCATACAATGTTAGGGAGATTTAAAAAAATGGGATGTATAACCATCTAGCCATAGCTTTTAGGCACTTATCTGCTAAGCTGAAAAGAGAACAGTGAGGAGAAAGAGAAGATAGACAAAACAACCATCTACATTGGATAATGCCTTAACATTTTCTATGGTCATATGATCACTAAGGCTCTTTTAATATTAAGGAAAGACAGTATGTTGAAAACAGTCTAAGTGTCCATCCACAGAAAGACAAATCCTATATGATTTCATTTTTATTTGGAATCTAAAATAATCAAACATATAGAAGCAACAAGTAGTATGGTGGTTGCCAGGGGCTGGGGGAAGGGGGAAATGGGAAGATCTTGGTCAAAGAGTACAAACTTGCACTTATAAGGTGGATCAGCTCTAGAGACTTAATCGACAACATGGTGACTATTAGGGTCGAACAGTGTGATTCCTTTCCTCATCCATCATAAGGGTCACTGCCAACACTCCTATAACAAAAGACAGGCTAACAAGATAAAATAATAACAAATAAATTTAATTCAAATTTTACATGACACAGGAGCCTTCAGAAATGAAAACCCAAAGACCCAGGGAAAACTGTTTTTATGCTTAGGTTTGATGAAGAATGGATAGCCATGTGGAAACGTGATTTGATGAAATGTTGTGATCTAATGGTAATAGACTGAGGGGGGAAATCAGCAAGGCCTGTCTGTTCAGATTCTTCTTTGCCTCTTTGTGTAGCATTCCTTCCTCCTATGTACTGGGGAGGACCCTTCTGGAATGAAGGTTTTCAAGGAAAAAAAGAGAAAGGAGAGAGTGACGTTTCTAGGTTTGATGGCTTGCTTTGGAAGAGAGGGATGCTAGTTTCTATGTCCCTTCTCGCAGAAGATGAATTCTAGCTTGGGGCAGAAAGAGGGGTGGGAGATGAGAGGGAAGGAGAAGGTCAGAGACACTCTGCTTCTGAGGCTTTCCAATGTTTTATAGTTCAAAGTACTCAGTGTGCCAAAGCACCATACTTTTGAGTAGGGTTTTCAGAGCCCATACGGTGACTACGGTTAGTAATAAAGTATTGTATACTTGAATATTCTCTAAGGACGGGGGTTGGGGGGGTAAACTCACAACTAAAGGACACAGTGAACATGGTGGAGGGGAAGGGCAGGCCTCTAAACCCCGCTAGGGAGAGGCAATGATATAAAATGTAACCAAAATGGTTGTACCCTCATAATACCCTGAAATAAAAAAAATAATAAAGTATTGTATACTTGAAATTTTTTAAGAGAATAGATCTTATGTGCTTTCACTACACACACACACAAAGGGTTACCGTGAGATGATAGATATATTAATTAGTTTGGTCATAGTGATTATTTGACAATGTGTATGTATATCAGAACATCGATTGCACACCTTAAATATATCCAGTTTTTGTTTGTCACTTATACTTTAATAAAGAGAAAGGAAAAAGAGAGAGAGATAATATGGCACAAAGATGAATAGCAAAGATTCTAGAGATATTGATTCAAATCCTAGCTCCGCCACTGACAAGTCACATGAATGGCAACAATTTACTTAAGTTCTTCATTCCTTAGTTTCTTCTCCTCTGTAAAACAGGAAAAATAATAGGATAATAGCACCTGTATCAATCAGATGTTTTTGAGAACTAGAAAAATATATACGTATATAGTTAATAGTTATTACTAATAAAGAAGCCATGTGTTGTTTAATAGTTATTAGAAGACATAACAAAAATGAACCTGATAATCATAAGCAAAATTCTCATGAACCCAAAATACTATACACAGTCTTTTCAAAGGTATTAGTGGCATATTTTATATTTGTGTTATGTGTTTGCTAAACCAATGTCCAAATAGATTTTCTCTAAGACTTGCTTTATTTAGAGATTAAAAAGTAAATTTTAATTAACACACTGTTTGCATGCAGAAGACATCTTTACATGATTTTTCCAAATGTTTTTCAAAATGTGAACGGTGGGGAAGACATGGGCAAAGATCAAAGTTAGTGTATTAAATAAGAGTGATAAACATTAATTTAGCACCTACTAGATGAGCCCAATTTATATATTTTCATTTAATGCTCATAACCATCCTAAAAGGTTAAATGTTATCTATATTTTATAAATAAGAAGTCTGATATTTAGTGAAGTTAAGTAAATTACCCAAGGTCACACAACCAAAGGATGGCATAATTGAGAGTTGAAGTCATGTTTGTTCAATCGCATAAAGTAATGAGAAGAGCTAACGTTTATTTAATGCCTTCTGCATGTTCTATTAGAGGCTTCACAGCACTATCACCCCTTGATGGCGTAACAACTGGTAATGTAGGAAGTATTCATGTTCTCATTCCATGGATGAGGAAATTGAGGATAAGAGGGGTTGAATAATTTTGCCACAGTCCCAAACAAAGCCAGGAAGAGATTCAGAGTCTGTCTTGCATGTAACATGGGATTTTAAAGAGCAATCATATGTTGATGATCAACTTTGATTTTTAAAACACTATATTTTTGAATAAAACATTATATATTCCTATGATACATAAAACAAACTAAAATTATATTTTATGAAAAATGATTCTCAATTGTTACAATATTATTGTTGAAAGTCCTGAAATAGTTGCACATTATTTAAATGGTAAAAACCAAAAGATGGCTTGCTCAGGATATAAAAAGTAGCTTGGCTTATAGTTGAGAAGGAGAAGTCTCAAAGAGTTTTCATTAGAAAGAAAAGTATTTTACATACGCACAAAATGGTAACTATGTAAGGTAATGGATATGCTAATTAGCTTGGTTATGATAACTATTTCACAATCTATATAATATCAAAACATTGCATTTTTTACCCTAAATATATACAGTTTTTGTCAATCATATCTCAGTAAAGTTGGAAAAAAGTATTTCTGGATTTCTTGATACTTTAAAAAATAATATTTAACATTTATTTTATAAAGTAGAAATGAAATGACCCTGTTATAAAAGTATTGTGTTTAAAAAAAGAAAACTTCTTTCTCAAGGCAACTATTATGTTTATGGGATATTGCCTTAATAAAAAGGCTAATGCTAAAAATCAATTAAAATATATATCTTTGGCTTTACCTTGAATTATTTCCAAAGGATATTTTAAGAAAGCATTGAAAATCAAATTGTTTGACTTTTGAATATATTCTTTTGCAACACAATAACAGTTAAACAGGAAATTGAAAAGTATGAGACAATCGTGTAATTTTGCAATTACAATGTGGTGGATAGCATAAATATTTTGCCCAAAGTTGAATGAAAATGCAAAATTAAATGGCAATGCTTTTGCTTGGCATCACCTTTTAAAAATGCACAAGACAAGCAGAGCTTCTCATCACACATGATATTAGAAATCAAATTTTGAACTAAATTTGTCGTTTTAAAGATGGTAACTGGCAATAAATATTATTCTGAAAAATGTATCATTTCAGAGAGTGGCAGAATGACAACTATAAAAACTATTTCTATTTTGCTTTAATGTAGGACTAACATAAGAACAACTTTATTGTGCTCACATTGAACATTTTATTTAGACATTAAAGAGAAGTTTTCTGATGTTGAGTCTTTACTAAAGCTGAATAAAAGCCTGTTTGCCAATTGTTTGGATGAGGCTTTCTTGTGCCAATGTCATAATAGATCTCTTTCCAGTGTACTAACTTTTGAATTGCAAATTTTTAGAAATGTGCTATAGCTATAATTCACAGTTGTGCTGAAATAAATGAATACAATCACTTCCAGCAAGTAAAAAAGCAGAGATGCTATTGAACAAAAATACAAGGTGTTTGTTGATTATGTTATTGATCACTGTTACTCATGTTTTGGAGCTATCAGCTTATATGACTATTTGTTATTAATACTATTAAGGGTCATGAATAATAAGAGAATGTCAGACTACTATATTATGAGTGTTCAGGGTAGAGAGTAAATTAACTAATATGAATGAAAAGCACCTTAAACATGGGTTTCCCATATTTGGTTTTCTAATGTGGAGTAAGGAGAATTAAAGCACCTTGGTGACTGCATTAAATTGAGTCCATGTAGTGTTCTGTAACATCTAATGACTTGCCATTGTAATATGCGCTATATGAAAATATTCTTGTTATATGATGTTTAGAGATGATTTTATGCCACCAGGCCATGATCAGCATATTAATTTCTTAAAACCTGAAGAACACATCTGAAGAAATCAGGATTTAATAAATGATACTTATAGCATTTCTCTGTTGCACTTCCAGCAATATCACAGGCAGTAGAATGATATTCTATTGCTTGATAATCGTTCTTGGGTTTGTGCAATTTGGGGGAGGGGTGGCCACAAATAACATGTCACTGGTGAGCCAAAAGAAGAATTCAATGATTAAAAATTTGCAATGTTATCTAGAAGCAGCTCATAAGAGATAATTAGGAAGTCTAACATTTAAGTTAAAAAATCAACAGCAGAAGTTCACAATGAAGTAAACGTTGTTTAAAAGCAGTTAGTGCCAGCCATTTCTGGCAATATGTTGAAAAACATGTTCAGAGAATCTTTTCCAAGTAAAATACATTTGAAAATGTTAGATTCAAAACACATGCGCACACACACATACACACACACACTTTTTTAAATGTGGGAAACTGTAAAGGGATGAATCCACAATAATCAAGCAGTACTGGAGATGATGTTTTATCTGGTGTATCTGCTAGTCTGTGGTAGCCTGGATAGAGTATTGATTTTTGAGGGCTACAGGTAGGAATTATGAAACAGAAGTTAAGGTGAAAACACCCATATTCATGTGAGTCTGAACCTACAATTCATGTTATATCTGAGACCTCAGAAACCCTACATTGAGTATTTAGTTGAAAATGATGCTCACAGCCCTGGCAGATACAAATGTAAATCTTCCCTAGAAGGAATAACATATGTGAATTTCTAATAATGACAAATTTAACTATGAAAATTACAAATGAGTGGCCAAGTCAATCAGCAAATTAAAGACTATCGAAGAGAGATGTAGTTATAAAAATGAACATTTGAAAAAATTAATCACAATTCAACACAGAACGATAAAGAAATTAATAATATAAATGTATATTTTATCTTTTAGAGATAAAAGACAAGAAAATATATAGAAAAGATTCAATATAGTTAATCAACATTCCAAAGGAGAGCATAGAAGAATGGAGGAGTGATAAATATCTAAAAAGATAACACCTGAGAAATTTCCAGAAACAGTGAAAGACACCAATTCTGAGATTCAAAAGCCCAATTTATCCCATTTATGTGTGTGTGTGCGTGTGTGCGCGTGCGTGTGTGTTTTTTGGGGGAAGTGGGGGAGTGGAGTGAAATTGTGAAACACCAAAATCAAAGAAAAAATATTTAAAACAACTATAAAGGAAATAGGGAAAGAAAGAACAGTTAAATTGAAATCTAATAACTCAAAAACAATAATGCAAATTTTAGTTAAAAAGCAGTGGAATAACACTGCTAAAATTAAATTATTAATTTAAAATTCTATAATCAACATAATAGGTTATTAAGTATGAAATGCCCAATTTCCTTAAGTACTAAGTTTGACAGTTGATATCTCTGATATTTCACTTTGACGCTTCTTGTTTTATTGTGAAGATACATCCTCATTCTTTCAAACACACAGTCTGGCTTTGATTATTGTTCAAATTTTTTAATAGCAATTTTTGTGAAACTATGGATAAGTCAAAAACTCATGTTATTTTTTAATATAAGTTCCATCGTGGAACCAATGCAGAGCAGACAGCTCGAAATATCAATGAAGCCTTTGGGAAGGATGTGACTAATGAACACATAGTACATGATGATTTGAGAAGTTCCTTTCTGGTGATTTTAATCTTGAAAATGAGCCACATGGGCAACATGACACCAAGGTGGATAACGATGAGCTGAAAGCTATAGCAGAGGTGAATCAAACTCAACATACGTGTGAATAAACAGCAAGGTTTGATGTTACTATTTCAACAATATTGGACCATTTGAAACAAATCGGCAAAGTGAAGAAGCTGGATAGGCTGGGCGCGGTGGCTCACGCCTGTAATCCTAGCACTCTGGGAGGCTGAGGTGGGAGGACTGCTTGAGCTCAGCAGTTAGAGACCAGCCTGAGCAAGAGTGAGACCTCCGTCTCTACTGAAAATAGAAAAAATTAGGCAGTCAACTAAAAATGAAACAAAAAATTAGCTGGGCGTGGTGGCTCCTGCCTGTAGTCCCAACTACTCGGGAGGCTGAGGCAGGAGGATCACTTAAGTCCAGGAGTTTGAGGTTGCTGTGAGCTAGGCT